>CAUYQG010105536.1:0-12124 GCA_963574415.1 Tarsius wallacei
GGATCGCCAGAGCCCAGCAGATCAAGGCTGCGGTGGCCGGGAGCGTGCCACTGCACTCCAGTCTGGGCGACAGAGTGAGACTCCGACTCAAAAAAAAAAGAAAAAGAAAGAAGATGCAGAGGAAACCTGGCCTCCGGGTAAGTCCATACTCTCACTTGGAGTCTCACTCTGTCACCCAGGCTGGAGTGCAGTGGCATGCTCACGGCCACCGCAGCGTTGATCTGCTGGGCTCTGGCGATCCTTCCGCTTCAGCCTTCCAAGCAGCTGGAACTACAGACGTGTGCTACCACGCTTGGCTTATTTTTTTTTTATTTATTGTAGAGACGAAGTCCCACCAAGTTGCCCAGGCTGGTCTCGAATCCCCAGGCTCAGGCAATCCTCTCGCCTCAGCCTCCCAAAGTGCTGGGATTACAGGCTGAGCCACCGTGCCCTGGCCTACATCTTCTTTCTAATCATTCATGTTTCCAGTTCTTGGGGCTCTCACCCCCCTCCCCCCACTTTACAATCCACAGGTTTTCCTTTTCTTTGATGTCTCATACCGTAAACCTGGGGTTTATGAGCCTGAGGGAGTCTGAACTCTTCCTTCTCTTCCTGCTAAATATTGGTGGGGTTAAGTGCCTCTATTTATTTTTGCAACGTACATACAGAAGAGCATGTACAGTTTGTAAATTTTGAAGTGAAAACTCTTGCAACTCATGTCTAAGTCAAGAAATAGAATATCTGTTCCTTGGAAAAGGACTCCCAGTCCTCCCTCCCTTCAAGGTAACTGTTTTTTTGACTTTTTGATTATTATTTCCTGCTTTTTTTGTACAATTTTGTCACATATGGGGGGGAGACCCCCAAAAGATCGGACTTTATTTATAAAAATTGTGTATTCTTGTGTTTTTAAACTTTAGTCACCTTCAAAATACTCTGATGCAATATACACACCGATCGAGATGCTTTTTCCACTGCTAAAGGCCATTTTTGAACTTTTGTTTCACTTCTTCCAAGTTGGCAAAATGTTTCCCTTTGAGGACTTTTTTCATCAGGGGAAACAGAAGTCTCTCGGGGTCGGGGGGTGGGGGTGTTGGCAGTAGTGGGAAACTGCCAGGGGAAGGGGGCACACCTCATCAACCAGGGTACCTGCATAAACATTTGTTCACCTAACCCTGAATTGTGCCCCACTAAAATAAATAAAAAATTAAATTAAAAAGTCACTCGGGGTAGGATTTCATGAATGGGGAGGGTGGGGCAAGGGGGTTTAGTCAAAAACTGCTGAACACGCAGTGTGGTGTGGACAGGTTCGTTGTCCTGGTAGAAGAACCAATCACCCATTTGTCACAACCTTCTCAAAACTTCCAGATAAAAACTTTGGTTGACTTTTTGATCCGGAGGAACAAATTCCGAGGGTACTGCAAGGGGCCCATCCTCCAAAAGACAATTCTGTTTTATGGGGAATCCCCCTCATCTATGCATCCCTATACAATATTGTTTAGTTTTGCCTACTTTAAAACTTCATACAGGTGGAATCTTCCTGTATTTCATTACCCTAATAGAAATGTCTGGAATGAGTTCTTTCCATTCAAAGGCCGAGAGCTCAAAGCATGGTCTGATCACAGAAGGACAGTCCTTGTTAGGAAATAAATGTGTTTTAAAAATGATGTTAAGAAAATTGTGTTTGATTAGTCAAGATATCATCTTAAAATGTAGGAGGATAATTGATTTGGTGCTTACCTTTTTTTTTTTTTTTTTGAGTCAGAGTCTCACCCTATCGCCCAGGCTGGAGTGCAGTGGCACGCTCACAGCCGCTCCAGCGTCTACTTGCTGGACTCAGGCGAATCTTCCATCTCAGCCTTCCAAGTAACCAGAACTACCAGCACAACTACCACGCCCAGCTAATTTTTTGATATATTGTAGAGACGAGGTCTCACCAAGTTGCCCAGGCTGGTCTCGAACTCCTTGGGCTCAGGCAATCATCTCATCTCAGCCTCCAAAAGTGCTGGGATTACAGGCTTGAGCCACCGCACCCAGCTGCTTACCTTCTTTATAGAGTGTATTTGTTGTTTCCCGGCTTTTAAAGTGTCCTTGATGTGAAGCTTCAGTAAATAAAAAGCTGAGTTGATTGTTTTCAGAATTGCAGGAACAACTAAGGTCAGATCAGTGACGGTTAATTCCGAAGCCATTTGTGATTCATGAGGTTAATTTATGAGCAGACCTAGGAAAGTTAAGTGAGAAGCACTATTGTTTGAGTTTCATGCACTGATGTTAAGGTGTCGTGAATCTCGTACCATGTGAAATATTTTTATTTCATTTTCATTTTTTTAGACATGGAGTCTCACTCTGTTGCCCAGGCTGGAGTGCAGTGGTCCAGTCATAGTTTACTGTGGGCTTAAACTCCTGGACTCCAGGATCCTCCTGCCTCAGCCCCGCTTGTAGCTGGGACTACGGGCATGAGCCACCATGCCCAACTAATTTTTAAAATTTTTTGTGGGTATGGGATTTTGCTATATTGCCCAGACTGGTCTCGAACTCCCAGCCTCAAGAGATCCTCCTACCTTGGCCTCCCAAAGCACTGAGATTTCTGGTGTGAGCCACCATGCCTGGCTACTATGTGAAATACTTACTGTTTATGGTGGTATACAAGATTCTTTTTTTTTAGTTGAAGTCTCATTTAGTCACCCAGACTGAAGTGCAGTGGCAAGCTCACGGCCACCCCAGCGTCGACCTGCTGGGCTCAGGCAATCCTTCTGCCTCAGCCTTCCAAGTAGCCAGAACTATAGGTGCGCGTTACCACGCCCGGCTAATTTTTTGATTTATTGTAGAGATGAGGTCTCACCAAATTGCCTAGGCTGTTCTTGAACCCGTGGGCTCAGGTAATCTCCTCACCTTGGCCTTTCAAAGTGCTGGGATTATAGGCTTGAGCCACTGTGCCCAGCCAGTATCCAAGATTCTTAATTGCCTGACCTGACATAGAGTGGTCGTATAAAAGTTAGCCACAACACCCGTATTCTTTTTTTTAATTTTAATTTTGATTTTTTAATTTTTTTTATTATGGTATTATGGGGTACAGTTAGGGGTTAGGCATACAAAAATGCTTCGTTCAGGCACCCTTGATGATAAGAGGTGTCTCCCCAACCCCAGACAGATATTTACCACCATTAGTCCCATCGCCCTCCCCCTCCCCCCCCATAGTTTCCCACCACTGTCAGTCATTTTCTTGTGGAGTACGTTGGATGATCAACGTCTACTATATGAGTGAGAACATGTGATACTTAATTTTTTGTTTCTGTGAGAGGTCACTAAGTATTATGGACTCTAGTTCCATCCAGGTTGCTGCGAAATTCATGATTTCGTTCTTTCTTATGGCTGCGACAGAGAGATTCTGATGAAAGAAAGAGAGAAAGGAAAGGAAGAGAAAGGAATAAAAAAAAAAGTCTAGATTTCAAACCAGGCAATCTGACTCCAGAGAACAGGGAAAACAAAGAAGAAAACATGCTTTCCCAGATAAAATATCCTTATAAATGACTCAGCAAAACAAATGAAAATAGACCCACATCAAGGCACATCTCAGTGAAATTCAGCAAACTAAGGATAAGATCCAACAAGCTCCAGAGGTTTGGGAATTCTCCACATAAACACTGGGAGATAAATAGTGGAGTAGTACCAGCAAAATTCTGTTATAAAATGACTTAAAACAAATTATATCCAAATATAAACTATTAATACATTGTGAAAATGGAATTAAAACATTTTTGGACATTGTAGGTCTAAAAATTTTTCTCCCATGTACCTTTGTAAGAAAGCAGTTGGAGAAGAGCTCCACAAAAGTGGAAGAAAAAGAGACTTTGAAAGATGAGAGAGACAAAATAAATCAGACCCTGGAGAATCATAGTTCAGAAGAGAGTAGGTCAAAAGATTCCAGGAGTGATTTATTTTTCAAGAAGATGAAATTAATAGAATATCTGATATATCTAAACTTTTAAGGGAATATTCAGGCAAGCGTCAGAGAGGTAAAAAAGAAATTGAGTTTGAATCATGATAACTACATTAAGAAATTAAAATGAAAAAATGAGGCAATTATTAACTCCAGGAAAAATGTTAAGTTTAGTAGTAAAGGCAAAGTAACTTAATTTCAATGGCACAGCTTTGTAGAGCCTTTAAAAAGTGATACCGATATAAACACTGAACAATGATTTAAGTAAAATTATGCCTTAACTGTAGTGAAAGAATAAGAGATAGGAAATAAGTGCATGTATGATGGGATGGGGAGAGGAAAGAGACCCAAATGCTTGGTCCCAGTTGAAAGTCAGTAGATAATGCTGCCTAATACTAAGAAAAAATAAAGGTAGCATCACAACCATGTATTTTTAGAGATATGGAAGTAATAAAACATTTTTCTAAAAGTATTATTTTTCATAATAAAGTTTTTGTAATTTTTGCAGAACCTAGCTTTTAAATTATGTATATGAATAACTGAATAAGCAGAAGATTCATTTTCTTTTGATTGTTAACATGTTCTTATGACTAAGATTACTTACAGTATAAATCAATATGCTCTTTCACTGAACTAGATTAAGACCACTTACGTGTAGTAATTCATAATTAGAACACATACTATATAATATATAAAAGTCTTTTAATTTTGGTTATTATAAAGTCTCTTAAAAATCATCTTTAAAACCTCCTTATAACAATCTCTTCCCTAATGCATTCTGTATTCTTATGAGCTAGACATTATTCTCAATTTAAAATGAAGTTTCGGAGAATGAGAGAAATTTAAAAATTGCCCAAGATCTCTTAGGAATTTGGGGAGGGTAACAAGATCAGAACATAACATTCCAAATTCTTTGTCCTTATGCCACAAAATCATGTTGAATTTTCCCAAATATTTAAAAGTAATAAACAAAAACCCAAATAATTTGAGAATACCAAAAAAGAAAAAAAAGCAACAATGTTGCCACTATTGTAAACTAATTGTGCATATTTGTCAAAAACTCATGAATTCCTGTTAAATATAGAAGCTGATAAGTCAATTTCCTCCAAAGCTGTGACAATCGTAATAAAGACTATAGTGAATTATTATAAAAAGCAGAAAAAGTGATAAGATCAAGTATGTAATCAGTAGATAAATATGGCAATGGCTAATTTCAGTATATCTATGAAATCAATAAAGGGGGAGAGAGACATAAACACGCACACATACACACACACACACACACACACACACATACACACACATACAACTTTATTCCAATCCTTTTCTATCAGTGGGACTGATTATTTCTGGTTTGGGTTGAACAGAATCTCAGTTCACTTCTTATAGAACAGAATATTATTTAAATCTTGTTTATATAAAATTATTTCTCATTAACAAAATATTTAAAAAAGAGAAACAAGTGAGTAGATGTAAAGTTGGTCTCACATTTCTCATCTACAGAATTAGGATAATAATAGTGCCTATTAATTGGGTTGTTGCAAAAGTTAAATGAAATAATACATGACAAAATTGGCATAATGCTTCAAGTCATGTTAAAGATAAACTCTAATTGTAATGCTTCTGCTTAGTTTTCTGTTATCTTCTGCTATTTAGAAAAATGCCTTAATGAACATATTAACATGCTTAAGTGTTGGCAAGGTCATTACGCATAATATATTAATGGGAACTTTCAACTGGTTGGGCATGGGGTAAAAATTGGAGGTTTGAAAGTCTTACACAGGGAGGAAGAAATGCAGTAGAAGACAATGAGAAAAATCCAAAGATGGAGCGACGGCTCAGTTAAAAAAAATTCTTCTCATGATTCATTTTACTTTTTCCTCATCTGTGTTGGGCATATTTCCCTCCCCAAATGTTTTGTTTAATAAAGAGTTGGCTACTCACCCAATAGTCTTTTGTTAGTGGAGCTTTGGGAAATTAACAGGGGGTGAAGGGTACAGACAAAGAAAGGTCACAGAGACAAGGCTGTGAATGGGGATTGGGATTCTGAGTGAGAGATGACTGGATCCTGAAGCCTCTCCCAGGCCCCCACCATCCTAAGAAATACCTGGGAAATTGTGGAGGCCTCTAAATTCCCAGTGTATACAGAACAAGGAACTAAGCATGTTTGTTTGCTTATCATAGAAGGCTGGCAAATTTGAGCTTTTTGGGATTAACATCATTAGCTCTTATTTCCTTTAGCTAAAATAACTTAAAGCATAAATAGCTATGACAGATGATAGCTAGTCATAAGTGTTTCCCCAAAGAATGACACGTAATGAATAAGTTGTTATGGTATAGGGAGAATGAATTAAAAAGTTTAGAATCTTTAACATTTTATAAAATTGTTTCACAAGCACGAGCTCATGCAATTGTCCCCAAAAATCGGGGATATGGAACCTGTTTTTATTTTTAATGAGAAAAGTAGACACAGATATGCTAAGAAACTTGCCCAAAAGACCACAGTGCGTATAGGCTTTCTGTTACACTACCAGCAAATCCAAACCTTAGTAGGGAGAGAGAGGATAAATCTGACCTACTTCAAATTTTGCCTATACTCTTTATGAATAGCTAAATCAACATAAAAACTTACCATATGCCTAGTATTATTGCAGCTACCATTTTAAGATATTAATGAGTATGATTTTGGTAATCTAGGACAAAGATATTTTTTAAATTGCCAAAAATTAATGTGCATCCTAAAAAGAAGATGATTGTTGCATCAATACTTTTGTGAGAAGATATTTCACATCCCCTTCCATCTTGGTTCTCTCTGTCTTTTTCCATTATAGTTTAATAAAATAAAACTAATTATTTTAATAAGCCTGGTTCTATAAAGAGGAAATCTTTAAGCCAAAGTTAAGTAAAAACTAGTCTGTAGATATATCATCTTATTATCAAAGTACTGATGGAAATATGAAATCTAAACACAAATGAGGCAGAAATTTAAAAGCAAATACTTTGGGGAAAGTCAAAAGAAATTTGGCTTAGGAATTGAACCATTACAGAGAAAACTACAGTTTGTAAGTTGTATGCTCATGACAGAAATATATTGGCTTATACATTCAAAAGTCTACACATAAATAAGTGCCCAATATGTGGCTCTGGATCATGTCTTTAAAATTCGGTTTCCTTATAATGACCCATTGGAAACCTATAAGAAACCAGTTTGGGCACCAAATTTCTATTTCTCAAGTAGCAATTTCCTCCCCTATTGGCAGTGATTGCTGTTTATATGGTTGGTGTTGAAAAAGCCAACTTTTTTTCTTGCTTTCTGGTTTCTATCTGTAAATACAATGAAAACTTATTGATTGAACACTGGTAGTGGAAAATCTTAATGTTTTGCCTGCTGTCCCATTAAATTGTACTTGGAATAATACGGTATCATTTGATGTTAAATCAATAGCTATTTTGCTTACAAGTTGGATGTGTAAAATGTTCTCTGTACCTGTGCTTTACTATTGTATAGAGCTATTGAATACTAGGCACTGTTCTGCCAAACATATTATGCCAAAAAATTATGTAACAACAGAGCCAAAAACCTGGGTGACCACAGCAAACTATTAGCAACAATGCAAACCTTTATATACTTCAGCATCCTTGTTGATAAATGAAGATAATATTAGTATATACCTCACAGTGGCTTAGGCAACATTTATTTATTGTTTCTGGTTTTCCTTTGAGCACAATTTTTCATGTTGAATGTATTTGTTTAAATGCTGTAAGTTGTAGGCCATGCTGGAGCCATCTAAACACACAGAAGTTTATTTTCTTACTTAACAAGAAATCTGTAGATAGGCAGTTCTCTCAGAGACTCAACAATGTCAAAGTGTTTGTGGGTCAATGTTCCTGGAATTCTTTTGTTTTCTGTGCCTCCAGCCTCCAACTCCTGTTTATGATCAAAGAAGTCTACAGCCATCAACATTCAAGAATATTCAAAGCAGGAAAGAAGGGGGCAGGTAGACTTTCTTTTCATAAGGAGATATGCCTTATGTCTAATTTTCCTGGACTGGGTTGCAAGCTCACCTGTAGGTCAATAAAAAATCAGATTCCTATGACTGACAGAGACTAGTAAGAATTTATTCCCTGGGCCTGGGGTTGGGAGATTACTACCCAAACAAAATTATGGTGCTGCTTGCAAGGCAGAAGAGTAGAATGACAGTGGCAAGGCAAACAGAGTGACCAAGTATTTTCTTCCAAGGATCCCCTATAATCAAGCTTGACTAACAACATAGAATTGAATTATTACTGGCCTATTAGTTCTTGTTATTACAATATGTAGCAAAAAGGAGCCAGGACTCATTATTTGTTTTTGGCTTCTAAACAACAAAATAACTAACAGGACTATGCAATTATATTAAGGAAATTTAATGTGTATAGATAAGCCCTTTTTTGGATGGGTGGTTTGTTCATTTTCCCTGAATTATCCAGGTATGTCTTCATTCCAAACTATATCCTATATTTATCCACAGTCTCTCAACATAAATGCAGAAAGGTTTGTTTGATGAGTTTTAGAAAAATAGTTGGATAATAATGCCTGTCTAGGATGAATTACATATATAATATTATGGAAGATATCTTCCAACTCTCTCATTTTTGAAGTTCTGTATATAGCTGTTTTTTAAGGTAATTACTTGGCAATAAATGTTAAATGAATGAAAATGTAAGTGGAAATCATATGTAAAACAACTAAATAGGAAATCATACCCATTGGGAAATAATGCAATTATTTGATTTGAGTATGTAGTTCTTTAGTTTAAAAATTCAAGGAATTAACTTTGTATATAATAGCCAAATATTAATATGCTAAAGAGTAAAAATTATTTTGTAATTATTTTATTTTTATTTTGTTTCCTACTAGGCAAGGTTTTGACATCAGTACCATTCTTTCTCCTTTGCCTACCACTACCTTTGGTGTAATGCATACCAGATTTGATATCAAATTTGATATCTCTCCACTAATTGTTTCTAAGGTATCATGGTAACTGGTAGTCATACAAATATTCATGAAAATACCATATGACCATTTGTTCATTTTACCCCCTTTTGGCTGTTCCAATCTCATAGTGAATAATATTTTACATATTGTACATAATAATTAGTTATGTCCAAAGACACAAGAATATTCTGATAAGGAATTGAAGCCAGGCTCGGTGGCTCAGCCTGTAATCCCATGCCTTGGGAGGCTGAGGTGAGTAGGATTGCCTGAGCCCGCGGGTTCGAGACCCGCCTGGGCAACTTGGCGAGACCTCATCTCTACAATAAATTAAAAAAAAAAAAGCCGGGCATAGTAGTGCGCGCCTGTAGTTCCAGCTACTTGGAAGGCTGAGGCGGAAGGATCGCCGGAGCCCAGCAGGTCGAGGCTGCGGTGCCAGGAGTGGCCACTGCACTCCAGTCTGGGCGACAGAGTGAGACTCCAACTCAAAAAAAAAAAAAAAAGAACTGAAAAACATCTGAGATGTGTCAGTTAACATAGAAATGGAATCTAGTTCCTATAAGAGGGACTAATTTTTGGTCTGAAATTTAGTAAATATGAATAATTTATTCCCATAAAAGATTTCACAAATAACTTCTAACAAAAGGGTTTTTCAATACTTTTGAGGAAGTTTTAACAACTACAGTTTCTGTTCAAAGAATTTGTTCCTCCAAAACTTTGATGAACTGAGTTAACTTATAAGGAACTATGTAACTCACATAAGCTGAAGTTGACAAGAAAATGTATAAACTTAACATCTAGGCAATAGTTTCTTTTTAGAAGATATTTAGTTCCAAATACCTCTGCTAAAAATTATCTAAAACTCATGAATAAATAATCTTCAATCCAAGGCTTCATTTCTGATGAGGAGAGAATAGAAAAATACATCATGACCATCAGCCCTGAGAGGTGTGGTGACTGTATTCAGAGATTGTCATCTGTGGTCTCCTAGCTTTAATTGGCCTCCTGGGGCATGTAGAATGTTGTGTGTTTGTCACACTTATTGAGATCTTGGCACAACCTATTTTCAGCTGTTTGGAACTTTAACATACAATAGAAAGGGCCTGCTGGGTCTGGCATTTGCTGACACAGCCTTGGAGTCAATGGAAAAGTCTGGCTTCTTTTTTGAGGTTCTCACAGTGAAGGATCTGCAGACTGTAAAGTAGACAAGAAACTAAGAATCACCCTTAGCACAGCCAAAGCTCTTCCCCTCAGAGACTCCAGGGAGTCCTGTTAGTACACTTTTTTGGGAATATTTTCCTGGCATATTTTCACCTTTCCCACTTGAATAACATTCTCCACAATAAAATATTTTACAAAATTTGGCCTAGATTGCCACACAAAAAAAATTATCCCACAGTAAAGGTGGCACGCTGGTAACTTGTAGGCTGAATCCAGTAAACAAGCATTTGCCTTTGTTTAGATCCTTGTGTTTCATTTTGTTTAGCTAGTTTTAATTAGCTTCCAGCTTTAAAATATCAGGGCATTTTATGTTTAAAAATCCAGATTATTAATTTATCTGGCAACACAAGATCTGAGTTCCAGCTCGGCAACAGGGCTCTGGGTAGCAACTGCCCTCTTTGGAGGGGACATGTGTCTCAAGTGCCAGAGTCCCACTGGAGGGCCTCCTACCTTTACATTCCCTGATTGGCACTACTAGACACTTGAATTAGCAAAAAAACACACCTTTAAAATATAAATGAAACATGCCTTTAAAGTATAGATTTCAAACATGAAGACCAATAAAAAAAAATTACATACAGCATGACTACCTCTTAACTTGCTTAAATGATAACATGTTATTTTGCTTAAGAAGTAAAACATTACATATAAATTTAAGCTTCCTGTTTATTCCTGCAAAATCTCAATTATCCTTCTCCAGCTATACAGACAACCACCATTCTGATTTTGATCTGTATCATTCTCATGCATACTTTTTTACTTAACACATTTTCTTTTTTTCTTTATTTTATTATAAAGATGTGGGGTACAAGTCAGGATTAGGTACATTACATAAGTAATGCATGTGCGGGTGAAATTTGGGCTTCTAACTTATCCTTGCTTTCCCTGGTTTAGGATCAGGTACCCTTTGTGTTGTTATGTGCCCCCTCCCTCCCCTGGCAGTGTCCCACCAGTGACGTTTGTGATTAATGTTCAGGTCCCACTTATGAGACAGAACATATGGTATTCAGTTCTTTGTTTCTGTACTTAATACATTTTCATACTTCTACTTTTGTCCTCATATATATGACTGTTTAAAATTGTAAACAAGATCATAGTAAGTTATTGTCTTTAAGTTCAATGACATTCTGCTATACTTTATAATAAAATCTGAACTCGTAATCTCGTCTCAGTTCTTACCACTCTTTCTCAGGGTTTACCAAAGCTGGAAATTTTACCTCTATTGAGAACCTTCCCTAACCACTGTATTTAAAATAGTTTCTCTATTCTGTCCGACCCTCCTGTTCCCAGTTGCTCTTTAAAACATCACCCTAAACCGGGCTCGGTGGCTCAGCCTGTAATCCCGCGCCTTTGGGAGGCTGAGGTGAGTGGATTGCTTGAGCCCATGGGTTCGAGACCCGCCTGGGCAAGCGAGACCTCATCTCTACAATAAATCAAAAAATTAGCCGGGCGTGGTGGCGCACACCTGTGGTTCCAGCTCCTTGGAAGGCTGAGGCGGAAGGATCACCTGAGTCCAGCAGGTCAAGGCTGCAGTAACCATGCGCGTGCCGCTGCACGCCTCCTGGGCAATAGAGTGAGATTCTTACTCAAAAAAAAAAAAAGTAAAAAAGTTACAGTAAGCTAAGATTGCTTTATTTATTAAAGAAATAATTTAAAAATAAATTTAGTGTAGCCCAAGTGTCACGCGCAGCAATGCCCTAGGCCTTCACACTCACCCATTGTCACTCACAAACTACCCAGAGCAGCTTCCAGTCCTGCAAGTTCCATTCATGGTAAGCTCTGTACAGATGTACCCCTTTTTGTCTCTATCTTTGTTTTTTTGAGATGGAGTCTCACTCCGTCACCCAGGCTGGAGTGCAGTGGCATGCTCCCAGCCACCCCAGCATCGACCTGCTGGACTCAGGCGATCCTTCTGCCTCAGCCTTCCAAGTAGCTGAGACTACAGGCACGCGCCGCCACGCCCGGCTAATTTTTTGATTTAATATAGAGATGAGGTCTTGCCAAGTTGCCCA
>CAUYQG010105538.1:0-17319 GCA_963574415.1 Tarsius wallacei
TACCTGGCCTTGGGGTTATTAGGGCAGGGGAATATGGTCCTATGTGACCTGACATGCCCTCTTCTGGAACTGTTTAGTAACCAACTATCTTTTCTTTCTTTTTTTTTTTTTTTTGAGTTGGAGTCTCACTCTGTTGCCCAGACTGGAGTGCAGTGGCCGCTCCTGGCCACCGCAGCCTCGACCTGCTGGGCTCCGGCGATCCTTCCACCTCAGCCTTCCAAGTAGCAGGAACTACAGGCACATGCTACCACACCTGGCTAATTTTTTTGATTTATTGTAGAGATGAGGTCTTGCCAAGTTGCCCAGGCGGGTCTTGAACCCACGGGCTCAGGCAATTCACTCACCTCGGCCTCCCAAGGCACGGGATTACAGGCTGAGCCACCGAGCCCGGCACAAACTATCTTTTCGATGGCAGTTATGTCCTGACCCTCATAACTAAATAATAAAACCTACATTTTAAAACACCAAGACACCTAGGAATATGCAAAACATACACACGCACACACATACCTTAAACATGTATCAGCTACCTCAGTTCACTGCATGTGCTATGCATACTCATTCACATCTGGGGTTATAATTTTCCATTCGATATCATCACTTCACAGTAACTCACAAGCTGCAACCCCCTCTACAACCACTTCCACAAGCAAACAAACTTAAAAGTCTCTTTCAAAGTAAAGTGCAATATTTATTGTAGTATTTATGTACTTAATCACTTAAGTATAACCAGATTACTATTTTTATTAAGTTCTTGTCTTTTTTCATGTATCACTGATAAAGATTTTGAGTGTTGTGCTCCTAACCTTATTTTCCCCTTAAGTCCTCGGGTTTTACAGGCATAAGCTACTATATCAGGCCCACTGAGGTAATTTATGGTCAATAAAATACATTCATTTTAAGTTTGATCATTTTTTATATATTTATATATGGTCTCAGAACTACCACCACAATCAAGAATATTTCAATCACTTCAAAAAGTTTCCACAGTCCTTGATCCAATTTCTGTCACTATAGTTTTGCCTTTTCTGAAACTTCCATATAAGTGGATACATGCACCTTGTAATCTTTGGTGGCGGGCTTTTTTCACTTAACATAATGCTTCTGAAATTCATCTGTGTTGTTGCTGAGTAGCATTCAATAGGATAAATAACACAAATTGTTCATTCATTCACCAGCTGATGGTCATTTGAATTGTTACAATTTTTTGGCTAATACACATAAAGTTACTATGAATACAGTCATTCAGCCATCTGTATCTCTGGGTTCCGTATCCATGGATTCAACCAACCTTGGATTAAAAATATTTGAGAGGGAAAAAAAAAAACAGTACTGCATAAGTACAGATTTTTGTTCTTATCATTATTCCCTAGACAATACATCTAAATAGGCAATATATGTAATCTAGAGATGACTTAAAGTATATGAGAGGATTTGCATAGGTTATATGCAAATACCACACCATTTTTTAAATGTAAAGATTAATGATTTTATTAGTACTTTTTTTTTTTTGAGTTGGAGTCTCATTCTGTTGCCCAGGCTGGAGTACAGTGGCATGCTCATGGCCACAGCCTCAAACTGCCAGGCTCAGGCGATCCTACTGCCTCAGCCTTCCAAGTAGCTAGAACTACCGACATGTGCTACCACGCCTGGCTAATTTTTTTTATTTATTGTAGAGATGAGGTCTCACCAAGTTGCCCAAGCTGGTCTTGAACCCAGGGGCTCAGGCCACCCTCTCATCTCAGCCTCCCAAAGTGCTGGGATTATAGGTGTGAGCCACCAAACCATTTTTTTAAGGGACTTGAGTATTTATGGATTTTGGTATCCATGGGGAGTCCTGGAATGAATCTTCCACGAACAGAGACGGACAACTGTATTTATTTTCATACAAGTCTCTTGTGAACACATGTATTTTCATTTATCTTGGGTAAATTCCTAGGAGTGGAATTCCAGGTAAATATATATCTATCTTTCTAAGATATAGCCAAACTGCTTTCCAAATTGGCTGTAACATTTTGCTTTCCTACCAGCAATATATATTGGTTCCCATCCTCAGCAACACTTAGTGCTTGTTTCATTTTAAATGAACTAAATAAGACATTCTCTACGTTTCCCTATAATTAATCTAATAAATCACTAATGTTGGTTAGATGTTAAAGAATGCTAAAATATCATAAAAGATATAAAAATTAATGTATAATTTTAAACTTCACTCTGCTCCAAGGTCACAGAAAACAATTTACAACTGAAGGAAACCAGAGAGTAAATTTTATATTTTCAACTAAGTGAACAGAGATAAACAGTAAAAATTCCTCAGAATCCATTATTATTATTAGTGCTAGGCACTAGTCCAACAATTTACGTACAATAAATAGCTCACATGATTCTCACAATAACTCCCTGAAATCTGTACTTTTAGTGTCTCCAATTAAAAGATGCAAGGATTAATTTATCAAAGTCACACAGTCAGCAAGTGACAGAACCACAATTCAATCCCAGGAAAAGAATCCCTTATTCTTTTTTTTTTTGAGTTGGAGTCTCACTCTGTCGCCCAGGCTGGAATGCAGTGGCATGCTCACGGTTACCCCAGCGTCAACCTGTTGGGTTCTGGCAAGCCTTGCACCTCAGCCTTCCAAGTAGCCAGAACTATATGTGCACGCTACCACACTCCGCTAATTTTTTGAGTTATTGTAGAGACGAGGTCTCACCATGTTGCCCAGGCTGATCTTGAACCTGTGGGTTCAGGCAATCCTGTCGCCTTGGCCTCCCAAAGTGCTGGGATTACAGGCTTGAGCCACTGTGCCCGGCCAGAATCCCTTACTCTTAACCACTGTCTCTTACATAGAAAACCAAGGTTCCCACACTGTAGTCATGTATCAAAATATCACATGTAACGTAAAAATATGTACAATTATATCAATTAAAATATACAAAGAAAAAAAAGAAAGAAAACCAGGGGTTCCAGGTCTCTAGCTATCTTCTCATTAGAGACACTGTCTGACTTCAATGGGATATTTAGTATATAAAGTAACACATCTACAGCATTTATACTAAAAACAGTAAATATTTTTTACTTCCTTAGAATTTAGACAAGTGTATTAAATTCCCTAAGTAGTTTTGAAAGTCTGTCTGGTGAAGTATTAACAGATACCTTACTTTTTCCTTTTGGACAATTTACAGATCACAACTTGTAGAAGCAAATTCAAAAAGCCTATATCTTAATATTTGAAGAATTCATTAAAGGTCTTAAATTGAAATGTCCACAGGAATAAGGTAGAAAACATAATTAGCAAAATGGACAAGTTACCAGAAACATATTATGCCAGTACACATCTGTCCTAAAGGAGACAGTACCCATATAAGTCCAGTAAGATCTGCAATGTTCCAAGATCTCCTGAATCAAATCTAGAAAGAACACATATTCACTAAGCCTTCTTAACAGAACCTTTAGTTTCTGAAAATACCATTTGGTTACACCCTACATATTAAATACTTAGATAAATTGTTGTCAGTAAATACTACTTAAATAAATAAATCCTTGCTATATGCAAAAACTACACCATTTTATAAAAGGAACTTGAGCATCTATGGATCTTGAGCATCCACAAGGAGTCCTGAAAAGAATCCCCTTTGGATAGGAAGGGTCAACTGTATTTATTTGTATATAAGTCTCATGTATTTTCATTTATCTTAGGTAAATTCCTAGGAGTGGGATTGTCAGTAAATGTATATCCATCTAAGATACGGCCAACCTGTTCCCTAATTTTTCTTCTTTTTCATTCAAGTAGACTGCAGAGGAAAAGCCCTACATTTGCAAAGGTTATCTGAATATAGAATTTAATGTAAAACATAGTACCTCTAAATGAATTTAGTCAATTGTATAGAAAGAAAACCTTCCCACTACAGCTATAACAAACAATAGTTTTACAAATAAGCACACAATACATAAAATATAATTTCTAAAACTACATATTTAGGTATAAATATGAGCAACATATTTTAAGAGGGAAGAGTACAAGAACGATTAAAATTCACATAGTCCATTCCCTCATATGCCTTAAATTTTTGAATGAGAAATAGGCCCAAAGTACAAATAACTATGATAAAACATTATATAAGTGACGTATGCCTTGAAAGAAACACAGAACTATAACAGTTTAGAAAAGAGAGATCATTTTTCTTCTGGATGAGAAGTAGACAAGAAAGGATTCACAGCAAGCACAACATATGACCTTGGAAAAAGACAAGACTTTTAAAGACCTCCTCCTCCAAATAGGCAGGCATCCACATGAAGAAAAGTCATCAACTTAAGTCAAGAGGGAAAAAAGAGAAAGGAATTCTTAAAATAGAGAATACTATATCATAAAAAACAATCTCTGGAAAGGTAATTGCGGTTTAAAGGGCTTGGTTCTAAGGAAGAATATTGAGGGACTATGACAGTGTTGTATAATAAAGAATTTCACTTTTATCCCTGTTCCTGGGAGAGAGACTGTAAAACCTTGGAATATCCCAAGTAATAGGAGTATCTTTGTTATTTGGGAGGTTAATCTGTGGCCAAGGATTCAGTCATTGTAAAGAATCAATATGTAATGAAACCACTGGACACCAAAGCTCAGGCAAGTTTCCTGGTTGGTGGGGATGAAGTTCTCTGACCACAGGGGAAAGACAACAAAAGACCCACATATGGAACCCTCTCAGATCTTGTCCTATGTGTTTTTTATTTGGCTGGTCCTGATTTGTATCCTTTATAATAAAACTGTAACAAAAGAACAGAGTACCACATGTTCTCACTCATAAGCGGACCCTGAACATTTACCATAATACTACAAGAAAGGGATTGGCAGTAGCAGGATACTGCTGTCGGGGGGAGGAAGGAGAAATCATGGACACACAACATCAATAAGGGTACCTGATCTCAAACCGGGCAAAATGGGGACCAAAGGGAGGCCCAAACTTTACCTATATGATGACTACTTGTATACCTAACCCTGAATTGTACCCCACAACTTTAAAATAAAATATTTTTTTAAAAGAAGAGAGGACACAGAGAGACAGAGAGAAAGCATGTGGAGACTGAGGCAGATACTAAAGTAATGTAGCCACCAAGCCAAGGAAGCCTAGAACCACAAGATGCTGAAAGAGGAAGGAAGGATTCTATCCCCCTAGAGCCCAAGAGCATAGTCATGCCAACACCTTGATTTTGGCTTTCTAGACTCCAGAAATGTGAGAAAATAAATTACTGCTGTTGAAAATGAAATAAAACCGTAACAGTAAGTAAGTACAGTGCTTTCTTAGGTTCTATGAGTCATTCTGGCAAATTATCAAACCTGTACAGGTTCATAACCAGTTGGTCAGAAGTGTGAGTAGGCTTGGGACCCCAGTACTTGCTGAAGATATATAAAGTGTCAACAGTATTGTGGACAGCTTGTGGAATCTGATGTTAGCTCCAGGTGGTTAGCATCAGAACTGCACTGTAATACTTTAGGAAAAAAAGGAGATACATGTCACATCCTTCCCCTAATGGTCTAAAACAGTTATTTCAAAAGTTACAAAATGATTTGATAATTTTGTTTTTATCACTTTCTGCAATTCTTAAGTAGTAATTTTTATTTTTTATACTTTCATTTTTTTTGTTTGTTTGTTTGAGTTGGAGTCTCACTCTATCAGCCAGGCTGGAGGGCAGTGGCACGCTCCCAGTCACTGCAGCCTCGACCTGCTGGGCTCAGGCTATCCTTCCACCTCAGCCTTCCAAGTAGCCAGAACTACAGGCACGCACCACCATACCTGGCTAATTTTTTTATTTATTGTAGAGATGAGGTCTCGCCAAGTTGCCCAAGCTGGTCTCCAGCCCACAGGCTCAGGCAATTCTCTCACCTCAGTCTCCTAAAGTGCTGGGTTATAGGCGTGAGTCGCCGTGCCCGGCCTACTTCTAAGTTTTAATATACCACTTCACAAGATGGTTACAAGGACAAGGTAGAATATATGTGAAAGTACACTGTAAAATTTAAAACCCTATATAAATATCAATACTATTAAAGGTAATTAGACTTAAATAATAAAAATGTGCAAATTTCCTTGTACATACCTAAATTACCTCTGGAAGGATATTTAGAAATTGATAGCATTGGTGGCCTCTGAGGAAGAGAATCAAGAGGTTGAGGCATAAAATGGGAAGAAGACTTTTCACTGAGTATTTTATACTTTTTGAATGGTGAATATTCTACATAGCCCTTCCTAGATCCTAGATTGGGGGGGGGCAGTTTTAAAAGACATTATTCCCAGGTGTATTGGCTCATGCCTGTAATCTCAGCACTATGGGAAGCGGACGCCTGAGTCCAGGGGTTCAAGATCAGCCTGTGCAACTTGGCAAGACTGTGTATCTACAATAAATCAAAAATTAGCCAGGCATGGTGGCACGCGCCTGTAGTTCTAGTTACTTGGAAGGTTGAGGTGAAAGGATCACCTGAGTCCAGCAGGTGGAGGCTGTGGTGGCCATGGGCGTGCCACTGCACTCCAGCCTGGGCAACAGAGTGAGACTCCAGCTCAAAAAAAAAAAAAATAGACAAACCACAAAGTGCTAAAAATATTTTCAAACTAGTTTGTATTAATGTAGTCATACAAATAAATAAAAAATTTACAAAAAAATAAAATAAGGCCAGGCACAGTGGCTCAGCCTGTAATCCCAGCACTTTGGGAAGCCAAGGCGAGAGGATTGCCTGAGTCTGGGGGTTCAAGACCAGCCTGGGCAACTTAGTGAGACCTCATCTCTATAATAAATCACAAAAACTAGCTGGGCATGGTGGTATGCATCTGTAGTTCCAGCTATTTGGAAGGCTGAGGCGGAAGGATCATCTAAGCCCAGCAGGTCGAGGCTGCGGTAGCCGTTAAGTGTGCCACTGCACTCCAGCCCTGGACAACAAGTATGAGACTCCAACTCAAAAACAAGAAAAAAAAAGTGTTAAAGAAGTTATACAAATAAATAAATGACATCAGTAAAGAAGTAGTACCACTAAAAAATAAGTATGTGAGGTACTATATATGTTAATTTGTTCAATGTAGTCATTTCACAACATATATATATTTCAAAACATTTTATACATGATAACTAACACAACTTTTATTTGTCAATTAAAAAATAAATTAGAGTGAAAAAAACAGAAGTCTTACAAATACATTTTTTTTTAAATCAGTAAAATAGGCAATTCTTAAAAGAAGAAATACATCAAGTAAGTTCACTTCTTGCCAGTAATACCACACCAATAAAGACATGCCTTAAAACAAATTATTTTAAGCCAGGAGCGGTGGCTCATACCTGTAATTTCAGCACTTTGGGAGGCAGAAGCGAGAGGACTGCCAGAGCCCAGGGGTTCAAGACTAGCCTGGGCAGTATGGCGAGACCTAGTCTCTACAATAAATAAAATATATATATTAGATGGGTGTGGTGGTGCACACCTGTAGTTCCAGCTACTTGGAAGGCTGAAGTGGAAGGATTGCCTGAGCCCAGCAAGTCAAGGCTGCGGTGGACATGAGCATGCCACGGCACTCCAGCCTGGATGGCAGAGTGGGACTGTGACTCAAAAAAATATTATTTTTTAAAATTTGAAATTTCAAACTGTTTCTTTTTGAGTTGGGGTCTCACTCTGTCACCCAGGCTGGCGTGCAGTGGCATGACTACTACAGCTCACTGTAGCCTCGACCTCCTGGGTTCAGGCAATCCTGCGTTGGCCTTCTAAAATGCTAGGATTTCAGGCGTGAGCCATCACATGCAACCTCAAGCATTTTTTTGTTTGTTTGTTTTTTGAGTTGGAGTCTCACTCCATGGCCCAGACTGGAGTGCAATGGCACGCTCCCAGACACCGCAGCCGCGACCTGCTGGGCTCCAACGATCCTTCCGCCTCAGCCTTCCAAGTAGCTGGAACTACAGGCGCATGCTACCACGCCCAGCTAATTTTTTGATTTATTGTAGAGATGAGGTCTCGCCAAGTTGCCCAGGCGGGTCTCGAACCCGCGGGCTCAGGCAATCCACTCACCTCAGCCTCCCAAAGCGCGGGATTACAGACATCAAGCATTTTTTAAAATGACAACAGCCTCGAAAGACAACTACCAGGGCTCTCAAAGGTACATCTGCATTCATACATAAGAAGGTATAAGAAGTAAGAATGCATACTGATTCACATTTCTGAAAAGCAATGCAGGACAGCAACATTTCAAAAACTTTAAAAATATGCCTGCCCTCTGAATCAGTTCTACTTTTGGGAATTAAAGAAATCATAACAAATATGTTCATCACAGCATTTTGTACTTATTTTTATTTACTTATTTTTTTAAGATAGGATCTTGCTCTGTCATCCAGGCTGGAGTACTGTGGTATGCATTCATGACTCAATGCAGCCTCGTCCTCCTGGGTTCAAGCAATTCTCCCACCTGTCTCCCAAATAGCTAGGACTACAGGCACACGCCACCATGCCTACCATTTTTTTTTTTTTTTTTTTTTTTTAGAGATGGGGTCTTGCTATGATGCCCAAAAAACTGGTCTCAAACTCCTGGTCTCAAGCAATCCTCTCACCTTGGCCTCTCAAAGTTCTAGAATTTACAGCCATGAGCTACCATGCCTAGTCCACAGAATTATATCTAAGAGCAAAACAATTAGAAATGATCTAAAAGGTCTATCAAGAGAGAGATGAGTAAATGAAACAATGTGATGAACATCTATAAAGTCATTTTTTAAAATTTCATTTTTAAAGACTGTAAATAGTATGGGAATGTGGTTACAATATAAGTTTGTGTGTGTGTGTTTTTGTTTGTTTGTTTTGTTTTTGTTTTTGTTTTTGAGTTGGAGTCTCACTCCGTTGCCCAGGCTGGAGTGCAGTGGCACACTCATGGCTACTCCAGCATCGACCTCCTGGGCTCCGGGGATCCTTCCATCTCAGTCCTCCAAGTAGCCAGAACTATAGGCAAGCACTACCACGACCGGTTAATTTTTTTTTTTAATTGTAGAGATGAGGTCTCACCAAGTTGTCCAGGATGTTCTCTTACCCATGGGTTCAGGCAGTCCCCTCACCTCGGCCTCCCAAAGTGCTAGGATTACAGGCTTGAGCCACCATACCCAGCCACGTGTATGTTTTGTTTAAGACACAGGGTCTTGCTCTGTCACCCAGGCTGGAGTGCAATGGTACAATCATAGCTCACTGTAATCTTGAACTCAGTAGTCTCAGGCAATCCTCCCTTCTTTGCCTCCCAAGTAGCTATGACTAGAGGCGCATGCCACTATGCCCAGCTAATTTTTAATTTTTTGTAGAGGCAGGGTCTTGCTATGTGGCAAACTCTTCTATCTTCCAATACTCTATATACATAAATTACTTTTAAAACTATTTTTTCCAGAGATTAAAAAATATCAGTAACACAAATACTAGTGTTACAAACACCTAAAGGCTATAAAATCTGAATCAAAAGCTCAGTCTTACCTGTTCAATTATCAATACTTTCACGAATGGCGACATATTTTCTCTTTTTTTTTTTTTTTTTTTTTTCAGTCAGGGTCTCATTCTGTCACCCAGACTAGAGTGCAGTGGCACAATCACAGCTCAATGTAGCCTCAAACTTCTGGGTACAAGCGATCCTCCTGCCTCAGTCATCTGAGTAGCTGGGACTACAGGCACTTGCCACCACGTCTGGCTAATTTTTTGATTTTTTTGTAGAGATGAGGTCTTGCTATGTTGCCCAGGCTGGTCTTGAACTTTGGGCTAAAGCAATCCTCCCACTTTGGCCTCCCAAAGTGCTGGGACTGCAGGCATGAGCCACCACCCCCAGTCACAACATATTTTCTAATAAACAGAAACTACTGAACTAAACTCAATAAGCAAAATCTAGCAAGCTTACAAAGACAGTTTGTAACTTACTTAAGAACTATTAGTCACACCTCTTTTTTTTCAAAAATAATTAAAGGGAATAGTTAAAATACCCAATGTGCTCACATCTATAAAGTAATATAATATGAAGACTTCTCAGTGCAGCATAATATGAATATGATGGAGGAAATAAAGAAAAATCACTTCCCTTCTGGTACAACTATTCTCATATAGATCTACAATAATTTGGTTAATTGTAGTTTAGGTAAGCCAAGAAGTGTTTTACTTCCAAAAGGGAGCAAATACTTAATTCAATATTCAGAATAAATTGCTTTTAAATTGTTACTTTAAATTTAGATTTAACCTTTTGCCCTCTTTTCACTGGTCTTTTCCCAGGGTATATTCTTAGTTCTGCCATTCTTCAAAAGAGAACTGTCCTAATATAGCTGACTTAGTTGCTTTCTACAGTGAAGATTCATTTTATGTTCTTTTATTAGCCCTATAACTGAGTGTCAAACTCTATTTACATTCTTTTTTATTACCAGTGACTCAAAAGATAACTGCGATAAGGCCCTGGAAAAGTACCAAGCAGAAATGTTATTAGACAAACAAATGAGCAGCCCATTTATTTATTAAATTTTCAAACTATCTACTTGACATCTCCACTTCAGTATCTCAAAGGCATTTCTAAAAATAATCTAGTCACTCACACCAATCTTTTTTAGTTTCCTATAAAAAGAGCGTGTCATTCTAATGTATCTAATTTAGTAAATCAAAACCCTAAAAATTATTTTTTTCCGAGGTTAGAGTGCAGTGGCACAATCATAGCTCACCGCACCCTAAAACTCCTGGGCCCAAGCAATCCTCCCACCTCAACCTCCTGAGTAGCAGGGACTACAGGCACAAACCACCATGACCAGCCTAAAAGTTATTTTTTGACACCTCTCTTTCCTTCATTCATAATGCAACCACCTATCGTATCTTTTCCTAAATCTTCCTCGAATTGGCCCACTTTTCTCCATCTCCCCAGTTATCTCCTTATTCCAAGCTACCACTGTACCTCACTTGAACTACCCTCTGTAACAACTCCTTAAGTGATGCCATTGCATACAATCTTGGTCCCCTTCAAACCATTTGGTCTACTACAATGCGAATGACCTTTTATTTTGTTTTTTTGGTTTTTTGTTTTGTTTTGTTTTGTTTTTTGAGTTGGAGTCTCACTCTGTCGCCCAGACTGGAGCGCAGTGGCCGCTTCCGGCTACTGCTGCCTCGACCTGCTGGACTCCGGCGATCCTTCCGCCTCAGCCTTCCAAGTAGCTGCAACTACAGGCGCGCGCTACCACACCCGGCTAGTTTGGTTTTTTTTTTATTTATTGTAGAGATGAGGTCTCACCAAGTTGCCCAGGCGGGTCTCGAACCCGAGGGCTCAGGCAATCCACTCACCTCAGTCTCCCAAGGCGTGGGATTACAGGCTGAGTCACCGAGCCCAGCGTTTTTTTGTTTTTGAGTAGGAGTCTTACTCTGTCGCCCAGGTTGGAGTGCAGTGGCATGCTCATAGTCACAGAAACCTCGGCCCACTGGGCTCAGGCAATCCTTCCACCTCAGACTTCCAATTAGCTGGAACTACAGGTGCATGCCACCACACTTGGCTAGTTTTTTGATTTGTTGTAGAGTCAAGGTCTTGCTAAGTTGCCCAGGCTGGTCTCGAACCCCTGGACTCAGGCACTCCTCTCACCTCAGTCTTCCAAAGTGCTGAGATTACACGCATGAGCTATCACGTTCAGCATGCAAATGATCTTTTAAAATGCAAATGTGATCATATCATTCTATTTAAAAGTGTCCATGTCTTTGTACTGCACTTTGGTTGAAACAAAAATCCTTAATATGATGGTGAGGGATTTGTAAGATCTAACCCTACATACCTCTTTATACATATCTTCCTCCAATTTCCTCTGCTCTGATGACACAGGCCTCTCAGTTTTTCAACATGCTCCTCCTTCCACAGAACCTTGAGCACACAGTAATTAAGAACATAGATCCTAGCCAGTCACAGTGGCTCAAAGAGGACTGCCTGAGCCCAGGGGTTTGAGACCAGTCTGGACAACTTTGCAAGACCTCATCTCTACAATAACCCACACCTGAGCCCAGCAAGTCGAGGCTGCAGTGTCTGTGAGCCTGCGGTGTCTGTGAGCCTGCAGTGTCTGTTAGCGTGCTGCTGCATTCCAGCCTGGGCGACAGAGTAAGACTCCTACTCAAAAACAAAGAAGCAATCTCACACCAATCTTTTTTAGTTTCCTATAAAAACAGGGTGTGTCATTCTAATGTATCTACTTGGAAGGCTGAAGTGGAAGAAACACCTGAGCCCAGCAGGTTGAGGCTGCAGTGGCCGTGAGTGTGCCACTGCACTCCAGTCTGGGTGACAAAGTGAGGGTATAACTCAAAAAAAAACACAGATTCTGAAATCATAATATCTTAGTCCCAAATTGGATCTGCCAATATACTAACTGTGTAACCTTGGGTATGTGACTTAATCTCTCTAACCTGAGTATTCTTTCTCATCTCTAAAATAGAGAAAATAGTAACACCTGTTAAGTATGTTACTAAATGAGATATGTGTAAAGAACACAGTGCTCATGACCAGTACACACTTCATGCCAAATTCCTCTTTATCCTTCAATTTCTTTCTTCTGTTATTTTTTTTTTTTTTTTTTTTTGAATTGGAGTCTCACTCTGCTACCCAGGGCTGGAGTGCAGTGGCACGCTCACAGACACTGCAGCCTCGACCTGCTGAGCTCAGGCAATCCTTCCTCTTCAGTCTTCCAAGTAGCTAGAACTACAGGCACATGCTGCCACACTCAGATAATTTTTTTGATTTATTGTAGAGACAAGGTCTCATCATGTTGCCCAGGCTGGTCTCGAACCCGTGGGCTCGGGAAATCTTCTCACCTCCACCTCACAAAGCGCTGGAATTATAGGTGTGAGCCACTGCACCTGGCTCTTCAATTTCTGATTATCATCTGGTTATCATTTCCACTGGAAACTTTCCTCAACCTAACAACTTCTTCCAGATGCAATTAATTGGTTTTGAGTAAATCAAATTGATTTGATGTAAAATGTATTCAAATAAGAGAAATTTTTAAAACTGTAAATTACTTATCAGTTTTAACAAAATCAATTTCACGATTTTAGATTATATGAATGGCATTTTCTTTTTTTTTTAGTTGGAGTCTCACTCTGTCGCCCAGACCGGAGTGCAGTGGCCGCTCCCGGCCACTGCAGCCTCGACCTGCTGGGCTCCGGCGATCCTTCCACCTCAGCCTTCCAAGTAGCTGGAATTACAGGCATGCGCTACCACACCCGGCTAATTTTTGATTTATTGTAGAGATGAGGTCTCGCCAAGTTGCCCAGGCAGGTCTCGAACCCGTGGGCTCAGGCAATCCACTCACCTCAGCCTCCCAAAGGCACAGGATTACAGGCTGAGCCACTGAGCTCGGCTATGAATGGCATTTTCAAACATAATTTGTCATCTATCATTATCTCCTCTAAAGTTAAAACTTTTAAAGCAAACCATGAACAGTGCAAGAACTCCTATATAAACCAAAGCTGGTAAATATTTACTAATAAATATTATGGGTCTAACTTTTAAATTATTGCACTGCTAACTACTATCTGGCTGTCATGATGGAGACAAAGTACTGTATCTCAATAGCACACCAATCTTTAGTACAGGTAGAGTACATTTTGTACAAAATCTATAATGAAAAATGACAACCAAAAAATTAAAATATTCAAAACTATCAACCTATGCAAGTTGTTCTACACTTACAACTATCTTCTAAACAGCAAAAAGAGAAACTTTTGGCCAGTAATCTGGTCACATGAACACAAGACACAAAAACAGGCATTTCCTACTATTGACCTCATTTTTTCTATCTGATAAGCACAATTTCTAAAGAATGATATGTAGGTCACTCAACTTCTATACTTTAGCAAACAAGGGGAACTGAATGAATCTTCTTATTTCTCTGTATAGTTTTGTTTAGCAAATGTTACTGTGTTTCTATTTATACATATAAATGGAGATACATCACATAATAATTTGTAAGTTGTCACTTAGTAGCAACAATGATACTCCATGCTTTTCAAATTTTACCAGTGGTCAATATTGCCAATAAGCTAGGTTTTGCTTCTGTGTATCTTAATATTTTCTATAATATACAAATCACATAATAAAGCAAATTTTAAAAGTTTAAGGTTTTTCTTTTCTTTTTTTCAGACAGGATCTACAAATCACATAATAAAGCAAATTTTAAAAGTTTAAGGTTTTTCTTTTCTTTTTTTGAGACAGGATCTTGCTGTCACCCAGGCTAGAGTGGAGTGAAGTGTCACAATCCTGGCGCACTGCAGCCTCAACTTCCTGGACTCAGGCGATCCTCCGACCTCAGCCTCCAGAGTTGCTGGGACAAAAGGCACAAGATTGGCTAAATTTATTTATTTATTTTTTGTAGAGAGAGGGTCTCACTATGTCACCCATGCTGGTCTCAAACTCCTAGACTAAAGCAATCCTCTCACCTCGGCCTCCCAAAGTGCTGGGATTACAGGCATCAGCCACTGTGCCCAGTCAGTTTAAGGCTTTTTACATGCCAGAAAGTAATACCAGCAAGCCATGCTAACCTTCAAACTATAACTTTTGTTCAAGGAATCATTCATATTATCGTATTAAGTAGGCTTATAAAAAGGAAGCTGAGCTTCTATGAAAGAATAATGTGCAATTATTTTAAATTATGCTGTTTTGCTAAGGAAAAAGCAATGGCTCCTCACTACTGAAGTACTGAGTATACCAATATTTAAGTTCCTAGAACTCGGTGATAATCAACTATACTAATGAGTCAATTTATAAGGAATCTTGTATTTGAGATAAACTCTTCTGTGAAATAACTCAAACAAGCATTTCAGAAATATACAACTCCATTTATACCATGAGGGATAAGAGCACAGATTCATATTCATAACTATAATAACTGCATGCTATCACAATCTGACTAATAATGAAGTCATAATATTGGTCATAATACTATGACAAAATTTAAACCAATAAAATTGTTTTTAAAATTTGGTGTACCGGGATGGGGCAGGGACAAAACATCAATAACGTTGCCTGATCTCAAACCAGGCAAAGTGGGAACCAAAGGGAGGCCCAGACTTTACCTGTATGATGACCACCTATCTACCTAATCCTGAATTGTACCCCACAACTTTAAAACAATATATATGTTTTTTTAAAATAAATAAATAAATAATGCTTTCATTGGAAGTGCAAAAAAAAAAAAAAAGAAATTTGGTGAATACAAATTTAGAATCAATCTTTGCTTCTAAGCAATGACAGACTATCTGAAACAGGATTTCCTTTCCTGCCATAAATACCTGAAAAACCAGAAAAATACAAAACTACTTTTTGAACACTAAATAAGGGACAAGACTACAATCTCTAAGAGAAGTTAAACAAACAAGGTAAGCTCTATGACTCCTGGCTTTCTACCTGAAAACAAATGAATTCTTATAGCTGACATTTCAACATTCCTCTCTATAACTGAAAGAACAAGTACAGAAAATCAACAGGTGATACACAAACTTAAATCACACTCAAACTAACTTGACTTACTTAATACACACTTATAAAAAACTATCCAACAAACACAGAACACATTCTTCTCAAGTTCTTACAGAATATTAACCAAAATAGGCCATATAATGGGCCACAAAACAGGTTTCAACAAATAAACAACGTAGTGTGCTTTGTTTGTTTATTGTTACGAGTCCCAGCCTCACTCTATCACCCTGGCTGGAGTGCAATGGCATTATCACAGCTCACCACAGCCTCGACCTCCTGGGCTCAGGCAATCCTTTGCCCTCAGCCTCCCAAGTAGCTGGGACTATAGGCATGCACACCATCATGCCCAGCTAATTTTTTGTTTGTTTAACGTTGCCTAGGCCAGTCTGGAACTCCAAGGCTCAAGCAATCCTCCTACCTCGGCTTGCCAAAGTGCTGGGATTACAGGTATGACACCATGCCTGGCCTTATAGATACTTTTTATCAGGCTAAGCTGAGGTGGAAGGATCACCTGAGTCCAGCAGGTCGAGGCTGTGGTGACCGTGAGCATGCCACTGCACTCCAGTCTGGGCGACAGAATAAGATTCCAACACAGAAGGAAGGAAGGAAGGAAGGAGGGAAGGAAAGAAGGGAGGGAGAGAGAGAGGGAGAGAGGGAGGGAGGGAGGGAGGGAGGGAGGAAGGGAGGAAGGGAGGAAGGGAGGAAGGAAGAAAGGAAGAAAGGAAGAAAGGAAGAAAGGAAGAAAGAAGGAAAGACAGGCCAAGCACAATGACTCATGCCTGTAGTACCAACACTTTTGGAGGCCAAAGTGAAAAGACTGCTTGACCCCAGGAATTCAAGACCAACCTAGGCAACATAGCAAGACCTTGTCTCTACAAAGAAGCAAAAAAATTAGCTGGGCATGGTGGCACACGCCTGTAGTCCTAGCTACTACAGAGGCTGAGGCAGAAGGATCACCTGAAATCAGGAGACTGAGGCTGCGGTGAGCTGTCATCATGTCAGTGCACTCCAGCCTGGGTAACAGAATGAGAGCCCAACACACACACACACACATACACACACAAATTTTTTTAATAGTATGATATTGGTGTACAGACAGAAACATAGATTAATGGACCACAACAGAGTCCAGAAGGACTGTCTTTTCAATAAATGTTATAAATTTTTTTTTCAAATTCTTACCTCACCCTTAAACAAAAATTCTCTCAAGATAAGCCAAGCCAAGTGCAGTGGCTCACACCTGTAATCCCAGCACTCTGGGAGGTAAAGGCAGGAGGATCCCTTGAACCCAGGAGCTCAAGACGAGCCTAAGCAACATAGCAAGACCTCGTCTCTACAAAAAGTCAAACAATTAGCCAGTACATTCAAAACTCCACCAAAATAGAAATAATAAATAAGAAGAAAAAAATTAGTTGGGCATGATGGTGCATGCCTATAGTCCCACCTACCCGGGAGGCTGGGGCAGAAAGAATGCCTGAGCCCAGAAGGCAGAGGCTGCTGTAAGCCATGATTGTGCCACTGCACTCCAGTTTGGGTGAGAGAGTGAGACCCTGACTCAAAAAATAAACAAACAAAAAAAAAACTCAAGATAAATAATAGACCAAAATGCAAAATATAAAACCTCAAAATTTCTACAACATAGCCGGGCTCGGTGGCTCAGCCTGTAATCCTGCACCTTGGGAGGCTGAGGTGAGTGCATTGCCTGAGACCACGGGTTCAAGACCCGCCTGGGCAACTTGGCGAGACCTCATCTCTACAATAAATCAAAAAATTAGCCGGGCGTGGTAGCGCACGCCTGTAGTTCCAGCTACTTGGAAGGCTGAGGCGGAAGGATCGCCGGAGCCCAGCAGGTCGAGGCTG
>CAUYQG010105540.1:0-43181 GCA_963574415.1 Tarsius wallacei
CCATTCCCCAGATAATGAACATTGTACCCCAAAGGTGATTTATGAACCTTAACCTTTCTCTCCATCCCCCACCCCTTATTGGTGTCCCCAGTGCCTATTATTTCTATCTTTGTGCCCATTTGGCTCCCACATATGAGTGAGAACATGCAGTGTCTGGTTTTCTGTTTCTGAGTCAGTTCAGTTAGGATGATGATCTCTAGCTCCATTCATGTTGCTGCAAAGGAGATGACTTCATTTTTTTTATGGCTGCATAGTATTCCATGGTGTATGTATAACACTTTTTTTATCCAGTCAATTGTTGGTGGTCACTTAGAAGGGCATTATACGCTGAAACTATTTTGAACCTTTGAATATATCTAAGTAGGTGAATGAATAAATCAACAGAGCTCAGGGAATAAAAGTGAATTACATTAGAGACGAGTTGTGGATATCAGTGGACTGTGCATAAATGGATTTAATGACTAGGTAGAGATATTAGATAAGGAATCAAATGAAAAATGATCCAGAGATGAATGTATCAGGAAGAGACAGTCAAACTGCCAGGTGTCGGAAACAGGCTGCTGTTTGGATGGTTAAAGGACACAGTAGAAGGTACCACCTCTGAGTTTGCCTCTATCGATGTATAACAGCCCCAAGATTCACATCACTTAGAACAACATGTGAAAATGTGTCTGCTATCAGAGCCCTTCCACCATAGTTTCATCCACAATACAACTAACCTGTATAATTCCAAAAACAACATAAATAATGCCAATATGTTTATTCTTGAGGTAATTAATAGAACAGGGGAACCTAGTTATGGAGAAGAGTCAATAAGGAGGCAGAAAAACTTCCCTTGCCCCTGGTGAAAGATATGAAAACTCAGGAAGAGGGGCCTTCGGCTTTGAAATAGGTATGAGACTCAGAATTCTGAGTGTGAGATGATGCTCAGGTCAGGACCAGGTCTATTGACTGGAGGGGCTCAGGCTGTAAACTGTCTACTAAAATAGAGGAAATATCTGCTTCTGTCTGGATACCATCTTTAAGCTGAGAGGAGAATTAGAAATTAGCATATAAGATCTTATAATGGGAACACAATGATAAACTGCTTGGTCCTTACCCTCAAGGAGAGAGATGGGTTAAATGTGCTACATGCTATTCTACACTGGGTGCTATGCAGTAGAGAAATGAATAATAAACTATGGCAACACAGAAAAGCACTCAGTTTTGAAAAGTGTCATATGCCATTTTGATTCACAAAAGAAAAGACTTTTCCTGACTTCCAGGCTTTCCCTGCCAACCAGAGCAGTGGAATTTAACAATTCCATTGTTCAATGGAGCCAATACCATGCTCTTATTGAAGTTGGATGAATTCAAGTTTAAGCTGTACCACTTATAAGCATAAATGTGGGCAAATCATCTGATCTCTTGGAAATTCCTTCAAAAAATTTTTGTAAGTAAAATGGAGCTAATAAAAGTATCTACTTCATTAGTCCTATCCTGGCAGAGTAGTGTCGACTTAAATTCTATTTAACAATGTTGGTGTAAGAATCACTTGGAACAAAGGCTATAAGTGCACTTTGAAAATGACAAAGCACTATAAAAATGTAAATCATTGATGCTATTAAAGTTTATTATTTAATTTTCAACATAACTAATTAGATTTTCTGATTCTTAAGTTCTAGAAGAGAAAATTTTTATTTCTGCCATTTCTATGTTTTTTTATAAAAATATGATGCCTAATGCCATGCTCTGAACAAGGAATCTATTTAGTAAACATCTTGGACTGAGGAATGATTTCCTTTGTCTTTACCTCTCTGAGATAAATAGGACAACGGGTTGCAGACCGTTTACAGACATGAGCTACTTCTATGTCACATGTCAATATACAGACATTGACCAGGCACAGTGGCTCATGCCTATAATCCCAGCACCTTGGGAGGCCGAGGTGAGAGGATTGCCTGAGTCCACGGGTTCGAGACTAGCCTGGGCAACTTGGAGAGGTCTCATCTCTACAATAAATAAATAAATAAAAAATTAGCCAGGTGTGGTGGCACATGCCTGTAATTCCACCTACTTGGAAGGCTGAGGCGGGAGGATCACCTGAGCTCAGCAGATCGAGGCTGTGGTGGCCTTGAGCATGCCACTGCACTCCAGTCTGGGTGACAGAGTGAGACTCTGATTCAAATGTGTATACACACACACACACACACACACACACACACACACACACATACACATATGCAGACACAATCTAGTGTTTTTAGTCAAGAGAGAAAAATTGGTATAATATATATTATACATAGTATGTAATATATACATACATATTTGAATAAAATTCTGATGCCTTCTCTATAGTGCTATATAGTGCAAAAAATGATCCAAGTTATGCTAAACTATATGTAGTCTTGAACAGAGCCAACCTGAATCTTTTTTTGATCATATTTGTTTTTGTGAACATATTTCTTCCTATTATATGCACGGACTGTATTTCTTAATTTGCCAGTCAATTAAAATGTGCTTTGATAAAGAATAAAAAAGAGTCAGCATTATCTCTGAGGACAAATGTGCATTCCTTAATGTAACAATCTATTTTAAACGTGGTTTGATTAACGCCAAATCCTCAGAAGATACATTTAAGGAAAAAACAGGCAGGGTTATCAAGCTAGAAATTCTTGTCAAAAAAGATCAGTTCCTGTTTTATTTCAACCATCTATCTTTGTAGTTGGTAATGTTTTCATACCTTTACAAGATTTTATAAATGAAGCGCTTCTGATATCTTTTCAAAAGATGTTTAATAAAGTGGTGGAAACATTTTTTTTTTTGCTATTAATGATAACTTGGAATAGTTTTCAGAGAATAGGAAAATTGCTGCCCTTCAAATTTGCTAAGTAGGGGTAAATGGTTAAATTCAATTTTTTTCATAACTGTATTTCATTTGAACACAAATCTCTCCCTCCATTCTTGCCTTTCATAAATATGAGTCAAGACTGGTGCTACAAAGAGCAGCACACTAAAGAAAGCACAGTGAGGCATTATTTTTGGTTGTAGGGAGTCTATTACAGTGGGAAAACAATGAATTCTGAATCTGAAAACCAGGATCAAATTTCTATCTTCATGTTGTAATTGGATCCTAGGGAAAGTTACTTAAGCATTAGAAGTTTAATGATCTTAATTTTTCTATCTTCAAGGTAGAGAATAATAAAATCTCCCATTCTTTTACAAGCTTGTGTGTAAAATTGAAAAAAGATCATCATCAATATCATCGTTAACATTTTTGAGTACTTTCTGTTCCTCAAAAATAAATGCAACATATGTAGTATGTATTAGAGATCCACTAATGAATACAACAGCCCATATATAGTAAGGTATGCACTATCTGCTTTTTGTGGTCAAGGAAACAGACTGTCAGGGAAGTTAATAGATTTGCCCAAGGTTAAAAGTCAATAAATGGTACAGCCACTATGAGAATTCAAGCAAATTCTAAAGTCTGTGCCATTAACCTATACAATACTACCTCCTATGATCATAGATATAAATACACTCAGAAAAATCATAAAACACTAGGCAAATTAATGTGGATGACTATTCACAATTTGAGTAGGAGCTAAGGATGAGATAAACTACCTAGCAATGTGACTGCTAGATGGTGTTTAGAATGTTAGTGTTGATCTTGATATTTGTCATTGTTAAAATCTCACAAGAAAGGAGACCACTTTGCCAGTTTCAACCCCATAAAGTTAGAGAGAGGTATGTAATACTATCTTCTTACCTCATTTGTGTCTTTATTTCCCTGTTCCCTTTCCACCTTCTCTGTGCCAGGCACTGTACTAAGTTTTCAGAGTATGATGAGATAGCTATTATTTCTGGAATGGCTCATATTCCAATGAGGCTCATTCCCTTTGGAGGTGATAATGCTAAGTCTTTAGCTGATGACACATACTCCTTAATTCTGGATTTTTATTGACCATATACTTTTTCATTTTTTTATCACACATTCCTAAGATATTTGTAATAAAATGTAAGATGGATAAAGTGAAATTAAATATTTCATAATCTAGATTTGATCCTCTGATCAAATATCCTTCAAAATTCATACACCCATTTGAACAACTAATGCTCAAGAGTCATGCTTAAGAAATAATTTTTAACAGGAATGAATTCATTGATTCTAATGCACAAGAAGTTTTTGCCTATGAAGAAAACCTGTCTCAAAATGGTAGTCATTGACTATAGAATATATTTTTTCTACTTCTTCTGTTAGAAGGTTTCTGAAAATGTCACTGAAAAAACAATATCAGAGCACTGAAGGGTTAGCTGTCAATTCAAATTAATAGTAATTTTCAAAAATCCAATGAAGTCATCAGTGGATAGAAACATAATGTATGATGCATCATCCATTTATGGAGTGAGATTCAATGTAAAGGTAGATAACATAGCTTTTTACATAAACAGACAGCATGTTGATTTAATAAGCATGTACAGTGGGTGAATCTCCTGTGAAACCATACTATATATTTTCCATCCAGGCATTATACTTAGCAGAGTAGAAAAACAATTATGGGGCAACCCCCTTGAGTCCCCTCCCACTGTGGGAGCTTTTCTGTCCTCTTAATAATTCCTGCTTTAAAAAAAAACAATTTTGGGAAAGCTTCTTCTATCTTTAAAGTAAATACGTTCTGTTAAATTTGTCTAAGAGAAAAAGATTGAGGTGCAGTTTACAGGTTACTTTTAGAGACTGATGATGAATTTCCTGGAGTTGTCTACCTGCTATAAATAATAATAAAAGTTATAATGTTGGCCCTTTAGAGTCATGAAGTCTTAATAAAAAAGAAAGCCACTGGAGATGAGAGTATTGACTAGGAAGGGTCACACAGAAATTTCTTGTGTGATAGCAATGTCCTATGCCTTGATAGGGCTGGAATTTATGTGTATGTATGCATTTGTCAAAAATGATTGGACTATGCATTTAAGTTCTGTACATTTCACTTGATATAATTATAACTCAATAAAAATTTAAGTAAATTTTTAAACATGTAAATGATAGTAAAGGAAAATAATTCTTGCTTACTTCTCAAGACCATTGTTTGTACCTTATTTAGACCCTCTGTCTCACACTGGGTTAAGTCACTTCAAGACAACTGAATATCAGTCTGTTGCTCTGAACAGTGGCCCAATGTCTTGTCATACCATATTTTACAGTTGAGATGGCATTTGTGCTCACATGTATTTACATTGTTCCCCATTTCTACCCTGAGCCTCAATTTCTCCTTCTACATAAAGGGAATAGTAATATTTGCTCTCTCCTCGTAAAAAAATAAAATACAATAAAACAACAACAACAACAAAAACTGTTGGTTTGGTTCAGTAAGACCATGGATTTGAAAGAGCTTCAAACACTATTAGCACTAATGATCTGCATTCAAATTACTTTTCATCTGATTCAAGGAGGTGTGTTGGGGGAGGATGTAAGTGAGGAGTCATGTACCCCTAGATTATCTATTAACTTTCTTCTCCTCAAAACTCCCAGGGTTTCTCAGTTAGTTCTTCAGTAAGTAATGCCATATCTGAATGCTGCGTCTTTCTTCACAATCATTCAAAAGGAGGAGCCCTATCACCTCCTGAATACATATTAATTAACTATTTACAAAGTCCTATTTCCCACAAAGACTCTGGAGACATTGATTTTTTTTTTTTTCTGGGTCAATAGTATAGTTTGGTTCTTTAGGGAACTAGGCTAAAAATCAACCCTACTGAGATGAGTCGTATGGTCACTTTATACTAGCCCCAAGTGTCTTTTCTGCACTGCAAGTGTGCCCCCAACCTTTATAAGATGGATGAGTTCCTCATCTATGGAAAGGAAAGAATTTCTAAAACTTTTGTCTTCTAAGCCTGATCTCAGTCTGCTAAAAGGGTGGAGTGAATGCTTTCAAACAAAGAGAGCACTGGGGGTCATGCCCCAGTTCTCCAGAAGTATCTGAGTTTCTAGCATGTGGGAGTTGCAATTGGAATATCCATCCAATAACAACTTTCCCTCCATGAACATATATTCTGTAAAGGATTTTCCTTTGTATACCTGTACAGCAACCTTGAGAGTTTTAGACTGGTACGTGAAAATTTAGTGTACCTACTCTTGGGGGGTAATTGGAAGAGAGTAATATAGGGATTGGAGATATCAAAAAGGGGGTCAACATAGAAAAAGAGAAGAAGTGTTTTGTTTGTTCATTTTTTACAATAAAATCTTGGGTGAGATAAAGGCTGCAGAAACATCTGCATGCTGAGAGAGAGCCCTAAGGCTAAGAAAAGAAACTGACTTGAACTTCTCAGTAACTGAGCTCAGAATATAACTCTGGGTTTCTAAAGTGTGCCCAGCTACTTACCAGTCACCCAGAATTTTTTCCACTTAAAGTATCCATAGTTCCTAGGTGTTTTTGAAGAGTCATTCAAATAATCTAGTAATAAAAACAGAAATACATTAACATTTGTATGAAGGTAAGACACATAAACAAATGCCTCTTGCTCTGTATCATGCACACAAAATAAATGTACAAGGCTATCCTAAAAGCTGCAAGGGAGTTAGACCTTGAAAACTTTCAAGTAGTAGTAGCTAAAAATTAATTGCACAAAGGCCATTACTTTTAACTTAAGATATATAAAATATCACTAGTGCTATCTATAGTGAGTGTTCTGTCATTACTGCTTTTTTTTAGTAAATATAAAAATTAAGCCTTTCATAGGTCTTACACCTGATCTCTTTCCCACTAAGTCTTTATTTTACATAATGTCTTAAGTTCTTAAAATATGCACCATCCTTCTAGGACACTTTCCAGAAACCTAATACAAATGTTTGAAAAGTAAGGATTGTGTTGCATTATGAAAAATATGTCTTATTGTTATTGTGTGGGCAGAAGCAAGAATTACACAGTATGATGAATATGAAAGAAATTATAGCGTATACTTCTCTTTGCCCTCAGTCTCCTTATCTGTGAAATCTGTGCATCTGAGGAAAGGTGATGAATTTAATAGTTCTTAAGTCTCTTCTACCCCTAACTTCTCACTATTCATATTTCTCATGGCTCCAAGCACAAGGAGGCAACTTCAGGGACAAGACTTCCAATTCTTTCTTAGAAAGATTAAGTTACATCTAAAAGGTGTGAAATTATTTGGAAAAAAAAATAATTGGTAGAAAAACAGAAAAAGCAATCCTATTTTTATCTTACTCTATTTACTTTCTTTTTATGAAATCAAATAGTTATGAACTCCTTAGGAAAACATTCAAGACTTCCATGCTATTGTTCTATATTACCTTTCCAACACCCCTCTGTCAACTCATCCTGCAACAGACAAGTAGCTCGTCTGTTCTGATAATATGCTCATCTGTTCTGGTAATATGCCCTACTAGTTACTTATTCACTTTCTCCTCCCATCTAAGAAAGCCCTTTCCTTCTATCTGCCCATAGAAATTGCATCCACTCTTTATGGTCAGAGCTCAAACATCTACTTTCTTAGACCTTTCTAATTAGAACCAATCTTCCTTCTCTTTTATTCTCTAAGCATCTTGGGAGCATAACATATTAAAGTTAAAAGGATTATTTAATTCTTTTTAAAATTAAAACTAAAATAGCATACTCAGCTCTCCATTTTCCTCAAGGGATATGTTACAAGACCTCCAATGGATGCCTAAAACCTTGGATAGTACCGAAGGCCTATGTATACGCTTTTTCTATACATATGTACTTATGATAAAGTTTAATTTATAAATTATGCAAAAAACTTGTAAATTAGGCACAGTAAGAGATTAACAACAATAACTACTAACAAAATAGGACAATTATAATAATATACTGTAATAAAGTTATGTAAATGTAGTCTCTTGCTCTCTCTCAAAATATCTTACTTACTTACTGTACTCAACTATTTTTTGACTGTGGTTGACCTTAAGTAACTGAGACCACAGAAAATGAAGCCACAGATAAGGCAGGACTATTGTACTTTATTTATTCTTATGTAGAGAAATTTTTGAGGACACAAATTATGTCCTCTTGTTTATGCTTGTTTATATTTTTTCTTCGCACAAGCATTTAGCAAAATGCTTTCATAATGTCTTAAAAATAGTACCAGAGTAAGGTCAAGAATTTTGAGTTTCAGTTTTAGAATCTTTATCAACTAATTATGTGGTCGTAGACATATTATTTAAACTCTATTAACCTCAATTATCTTGTGTAATATGAGAATCACAACATCCACTCCACATGGAGGATTAAATGCTAAAGAGCTTTTAAAATTTTAAAATACTGTGTTACTTTAAGAATAAAAGTTATTAATGTTCTTATAATTTTATTATTATGGCAGTCACTCGATGATTATTAAATGTGTCTTAAAGCTACGCAGATAATAAATGTCATATTTGAGTTCAGTTATAACAGAATGAAATGACTATATACATTTACTTTCTCTCTCCCCAACCTTTATTAAAATAAAATTTAAATAATTTTTTAGTAGCTAAAAAAGCAACATTACAAAGAGAAGCAAGAGCAGACAAGGGATTTCTATAAACTTTCTGAAATTTGAAATTAAATGAGGGAGTAAGAACTGGCATAGCAGAGCATGGGTCATTATAACCTTTAAACCTGGGGAAGAAAATATCAGGAAGAAACCAGAGAATCCTCCCTAGGGTTCCAGGAAGGATCTGCCACTTGCAGCATCTAGGGAGGTATCAATGAAGAGAAGACAATTTTATAATAAAGAATAAGGACAGTTGGTTAAAATCTGTGTGCAGAGCAGTTATACTTCATATGCCCTTTATCTTCTGTACTCCTGTGGTCAGGAATTAATTCCATCCCATTCTCCCTCTATTCCTCTACTTCCAGGAAACCAGATATTTAGACTCTAGAACAGGTTCGTGGCCTGTTAGAAACCTGTTAGGTAAGAGATGGGCGAGAGGAGTTCTGTCTCCTATCAGATCATCAGTGACATTAGATTCTCACAGGAGAGTGAACCCTATTGTGAACTATATATATGAGGGATCTAAGTTGCACACTCCTTATGAGAATCTAATACCTAATGGTCTCCCCCATCTGTAGAAAAATAGTCTTTCACAAAACTGGTTCCTGATGCCAAGACGTTTTGGGATCGCTGCTATAGGGAAACTCTAGACAAAATCTGCATTTTGTATGGTCATGTAGAGATCCCAGCTATTTTTTTCTTTCCCTGTTCCTGAATGCAAGGAATAAGGCATATATCTTCAAAGTTAGAGGCTATAGGATTCCTCTCTGGAAAAAATAAAGAAGAGAACCGAGTGACAAAACGCACAAATAATGGCATATGAAAGTGCTTTAATTGGAGGTGGGGTGAGATGATGGTGCTGTTAAACACACACACACACACACACACACACACACACACACACACACAGAGAGAGAGAGAGAGAGAGAGAGAGAGAGAGAGAAATAGCAAAACAAACTGAAGCAGGCAAAAAGAAAACTGTTCATCTCATTTCTTCAAAATGAAGCTCAGGAGTCAAGACCAATTCTTCCCATTTGCCCTCTACCCACTCAGAGAATCTCCAATTTTCTTTTTATTGACTCACACTTAAATAAAAAATAGCACAATGAAGGAGTACCTTCAATTTTAGGAGAAAGGGAGAAAGGAAGAGAGGGAGGGAAGAAGGGGGAAGAGAGAGAGAGACACTAAAGGAATTAAAAATCTCGAGAAAATTTTCAAGTAAAACCATAACTAACATGTTCAGAGAGATAAAAGATAAGATTGAAGTTTTGAAATAAGTATAGGATATAATAAAAAGTCATAATAAGAAAAATAAAAACAGTTTTAGTAAATTAAAATTATGATTGCTTAAATAAAAAAAAAGATGGATTTTTAAAATAAGGTTTTGAAAATTCTTCCAAATTTTGAATTAAAAAGCAAATTTGGAAAGTTAGTACAGGAAATAAGAAAATGAGATCACTTGAGGAGATCTAACAACCAACAAATAGGTGTTTAACTGAGATTAAATGTTTGTTTCCCTGAAACTAGGTAGTCACAAAAATAAACATTTCGAGTTAAGCTGACTGACTGAGACTTCTGCTGATTACAAGACAGTCTCAACTATAAATCACACATCTGTAACTTGTCAACTCCCTATAAAATCATAAAGCAAAAAACACCCTTCCAAGATCTTGTGATCTAAGACACTTTTTCTGTTGTTATAACATGAATAAAATAAATGTTCTCACTTGTTCATTTTTTTCTGTATCTATGAAGACAAATAAATTAGAAGTGATTAAAGAAGTTGTCATAAAAGTGAAGAATTCAAGTCTCCAGGCCATGTGGAATCAAAGGTGAAAAACCACCTCAATAGGTTAAAAAAAAATCCACATTAAGGTTACTGGGAATAAAAAGAAGATCCTAAATGGCTTCCACAGAGAACAAAAATCAAGTCACCTACTGTATTTGCTCATTTTGTGCTGTTATCACAAAATTTTTGAGACAGGATAATTTATAAAGAACAGAAATTTGTTTTTTGTTGGAGGCTGTGAAGTCCAAGGTCAAGGCACCAGCAGTCATCTTGTTTGGCAAGGGCCAGACCTCTACTTCCAAGATGGTACCTTGAACACTGCATCCTCTGGTAGGGAGGAACATTGTGTCTTCACATGACAGAAAGCAGAAGGCCAAAAATGTCTGAACTCCATCAAACGATTTTAGAAGGGCATCAGATCTCATTCATGAAAGAGGAGTCCTCATGGCCTAATTACCTCTTATTGGCCCCATATCTTTCTTGAATATTGAAACAGATACACTCAAACCATAGCATCTGCTGAGGACCAAGAGTGATAATGGAATCAGATTTTCAACAGCAATAATGAACTCTAAAAAATAACCAAGAAATGTTTTCAAACTTGTAAAGTAACATAAATTTTAACCTGGATATATATTCTCAGACAAAATTTTCAGTCAGCTATAAAGGTAGAATTAAAATTAGCACACTACTTAATAACTACAAGTATCTACTAGTAATTAGAGAGTGCAATTCAGAAAAATAGAGAACTAAATAAAGAAGAATGTGTACGATTCAGGAAACGGGGTATCTCCCCCAGAGGAACAGTAACAAGAAGGCTTAAGATGACAGAAATATAGTCAGTTAGTTATACGGGAGCAGGAAAACAGAGGGCCCTGAAGAAGGACCACTGCATAGAAAAATAAAATCATAGATTATCTATCTATTTATTTATTTTTGAGTCAGAGTCTAACTCTGTCGCCCAGGCTGGAGTGCAGTGGTACGCACACAGCCACCCCAGCATCGACCTGCTGGGTTCAGGCGATTCTTCTGCCTCAGCCTTCAAAATAGCCAGAATTACAGGCATGCACTACCACGCATGGCTAATTATTTGATATATTGTAGAGACAAGGTCTCATCAAGTTACCCAGACTGGTCTCGAATCCCTGGGCTCAGGCAATCCTCTTGTCTCAGCTTCCCAAAGTGCTGGGATTACAGGCTTGAGCCACCGCGCCTGGCCAGATTATTTATTTAAAAAATAAATGTGGTAGTTGAAAAAGCCTGTTTAAGCATTTCTGAAGAATTGGTGATAAATATATAGAAAATATATTTACTAATTAGTAAAAATGATAATTTATTAAAATAATATATGAGAAATTAATCATAGTTTCAGCTACCAGGATGGCTGAGGCAGAAGGATCGCCAAAGCCCAGCAGGTCAATGCTGGGGTGGCCGTCAGTGCATCACTGCACTCCAGCCTGGGCGACAGAGTGAGACTTCAACTCAAAGAAAAAAAAAAAAAAAAAATATATATATATATATATATATATATACACACACACTATACTATTTGAGATAAAAGTGAACAGTATCTACTTTTCTACTTACTGTATTTTTATTAAACTCTTGACTTGATTTAACCAAAAGCTGTGACAAGATAGGCAAGGAAAAATATATATGGAAGTTAGCCAGAACCACATCTATGATAACAGAAGTAAAAAATGTCTAAAATGGATAAATCAAGAAATGGTAACAGAGCAATTTGTTTAGACATATAGAGATCACTATTGGAGAAAACAGGAGAACAGTTCCAATATGTGCAAGACTGAAAGTTGGGGGAGAGATGAGGCAGGGTATAACTTCTTTTTTCTTTTTTTCCACTTTTCATCTTTTCAGTACTGTTTAACTTCTTAAATCATGTCCATGTAGCAATTCTATGATAATAAAAATGAATTCAGAAAAATGGAAATAAAAATGTTCCATTTTTGAGAAGCAAAAAATATATAACTGCAAAACTTGGTCATTAAACTAGGGTTTCCTTCAGCCTCTTCACACTACACGAGCCGTGGATTATGTGCACAGAAGCAATGACTGCACAGGCCATTGAGCATTTTCGAGTTTAAATAAATCTTCCACAATTGGAAACTCCATGCAGTGGGAAGTAAGTTAGTAAAGGTTATTGCATCAAAGAACCTGAAAGTTCTAATTAGTACAGTTCATCCTGGGTATGTGGCAAAATAGTTTCTCCCTTTTGTATTTTTTCTATTTTGATTTTTAGAAAATTAGAAGAGAATTAAATGCTCAAAAATAATAATACTGCCATAAGTCAAAATAACATGACAGTTTGGAAATGGTTAAAAAAAAAAAAAGCTTGGTTGTGCTTATATCTGGGAGAGAAGATCAGTGAAGGAAACTGCTATTTACTGAGCATTTACTATGCATCAGGCTTATTCATGCAACTCATTCTGTCATCACAACAGTTTTGTGAGACAAATTACCACATTCTTTTTAGAGATGAGGTCACAGAGCACCAGAGAGGTTAATGACCTGCCTCAATTCACAAACTATTCCTGGTAGTGCTGGTATTGGTTTTCAAACCTCAAAGTACTCTCAACCACCTGGTAATGCTAGCTAGCTTTCAGTTGTGTGTGTGTGTGTGTGTGTGTGTGTGTGTGTATGTGTGTGTGTGTGTCTGTGTGTGTGTGTGTTTCCTTTCATTCTTTAACCCAATATGCTCTAACTGGGGTCCACCAGCCACAGTGGTGCCTCAAATGGGCTACTGCTATGCCAAGATATTGATCTCCAGAGACGTCCAAGATGCAGGGAAAGTGGATCCTGGCCTCTGTTACTCAAGTGCTCCACACAAGTGTCATTATGTATTTACATCATAATGTGAACAAGTTTGAAGATACAGCTTTATGAAACAGCAATCAGTTCCCTCCACTTCAATTTTCAAGATATCTCTGCTCAAAATTTCAGAAACCACTTGGAAAAAGCATTGTATTGGTCAGATAATTATTTATTGAAATAAAAATTTCTGATTTAAGGAGGGCCATATATATCAACTATTTCAATACTCCCATTTTTCAGACAACGCATCGGATCTAGACAGGCAAGATAACCTAACCTAGAGAAGAAGCGCTCCTCCTTCAGTTGGTTCTCATCTGAGGAAGCAGGAGTCAGTGATGTTGAAGTTGTGCTCCAATCTGCCCACTCTGGCTCTGACCACATGGCATCACAGTGGATGGTTGCTGGTATCTTTCCTCTTAAACAGGGAGCTTTATGAGAAGAACCAAGTCTTATTTATATTTGTGTACCCAGCACTAGAACAGAGTCTGATACATAGCAGGCACTTGATATTGGTTAATTAAATAAATAACTAAATATTGTGTTCATGGGATCCAAACTCAACTTTTATTTCCCCAACTTGCTAGCTGTTTGATCTCAGACAAGTCATTGGCAAATGGGGATAAAGGACCTATATCTCAGATAAGTATGAGGATTACATGAGGTTATAATAATAATGATACAACAACAATAGCAGCTAGTATTTAGTGATAATTTCCTATGTGCCAGATAAAGTCACAAGTGTTTCTGCAAGTATTAGCTCATTTAATTAAAATACATTTATATTACTGCATTCATATAAATAGTCCATGTATGTAGCCAACAATTTGAGTTCCTTCTCTAGTATATTTTCCACTGCATTAGAATTCAGTGTGGGGTATATTTGGTTTCCATTTCTGATACTGCTCTGGAAGTAGGTGGAAAGGAGCAGATGAATTAGACCAAGACCAAGAGTTAGACTTTTATCCTGGAATTCTGTGAAAACAGCACTGGGGGATAGAAGAAATAATGGGAGATCACATTTCTTATAATGGTTGGCTCTATCTGCCTTAAGAAAGAGAGAAAATTAGTATTCTCCTAATAGACAGAATGTCACAGAAAAGTTCAACCTTCTTCATAATACTGTAATTAGTATTTCATATACTATAATTTTACTCTTGATGAGATAAGCACTTTCTGAAGAAATTTCAATATCTATATTGCTAGTGCTAGCAAAAAAAGCAATTTAAAATGACACATTTTAATACATAATAGCTGCCCCAACCTTTTGATGTAGCAGCATGAATATCAAATTCTCTGGGAGAGAATGAGGTTTGAGGTGCCTTCAAGGGGTTGGTGTCTTTATATGAAGGCAGCACGTGTCCACTGAATGGAGCCAACCTGAGTCCGCTGGGTCTTTTGCTGATCAGACTGGTGAGAAAGTTCCCTTAAGCTAATCTTGTCATAACTCAAACAGACTTATCCACAGGACATGTCAAGAACCCAGTGGCATTGCTTGTAGGTAAGCAGGAAGAAGAGCACTAATAATTTTGAGTCACCTACTGTGTGCTAGGTGTTGTGCTTTACAGACAGTACATCATTAATCCTCATTCTAGAGGTGAGCATGAAAATCAATGCTCAAAAGGGCAAAGTTACAACTGCATATGTAAGACCAGTAGGTGTTAACCACATCTCCTAATAGAAAATTCATTTTCTGAACATTGCAATAAGCTACCCGCTTAAACAGGTTGTTTGTCAAATAATTCCTTGCTGAGTGATCTGGTCCCCTAGCTACATTCACTGAGGATAAGTCACTGAAAAGAAAAAGAGCAGACACCAGAATTTTCCAGTGTATTCAAATAGCACTGATAAGGATACATGCTCCCTGAAAATATCCTAGCTGATAAGGCAGTCAGCGGGTGGAATAAAGAAATGTTATCTTTGGCTTGTTATCTTTTCTGTGGCCTTTGGGTTAAGACTGCCTGCAGTGACCATGGCAGAAGAAGTTGGTAATTACAAATGCTCATAAACATCCTCAACACATACCTTTTTTGAAAAGAAAAGCATAATGATATTGCTTTGGCATTGTACTATCTTCCTATGTGTTGTTATTTCAACAGATAACTTTGATCATTTTCCAAACAGCCATCAGAAATGTACAGATTGAAGCATCTACTGAGAACCGCATGTTGGGGGTAATTAAACTAGGTTTCCTCCACTTGGATGGTGCCCCTGACCATTGCTAATGATTACTATCCCTGCAGGGACAGCACAAATACCACTATTATTTTTGAGATTCATATGAGGAGGAAGAAGAGGAATGAGAAGAAAGGAGAACTGGGAAAAGGATGAGGAAGAAAGATGAAGTTATATATTAGCTACTATGTTTTGTTCATTTATGTGCCCAGTGTATAGCATATTTGCTGGCAAATATTTGATTCCCAATAAGAAATTATCAAATGCATGGAAGAGTTTATGAGTGGGTGGAGGGCCGAAAATTAAGAACTACCCACATGTATTAGTTTGTTAGGGCTGCCACAACAAAATACCAGAGACTGGGCAACTTAAACAACAGAAATGCATTTTCTCACAGTTCTGGAAGCTGCAAGTCTAAGCTCAAGATTCCAGTTGGGTTGGTTTCTCCTGAACCACTCTCCTAGATTTGTAGATGCCCTACCTCTTGATACTCATACGGACTCTTTCTCTGTGCACACACATCACTGATGTCTCCTCTTCTTTCAAGGACACAGGTCCTCTTGGATTATGAGCCCACACTTATGACTTCATTTAACCTTATTTACCGCCTTAAAGTCCTTATCTCCAAGTACAATCACATTGGGGGGCATGAATCCAATTCATGAATTTTGGGGAAAAAAATTCAGACCACAATACCACATAATTCAATTCTAATATAAAATCTTTCTTTGTCATGAATTATTTCCTAAAGCTACTATCTCTTTTCTTTGGGCTTCCCTAGCACATTTTCAATATCTATGGTAGAACTTCTTCAGTTTGCATTTTTTTTTTTTTTTATATAGCAGAAACCTCTTAGCTGGTCTCTTTGCCTTTGGTATTACTCTCATTCTGTCTCTCTGGTTCTGCATAGCTATCAACGTGAACTTTCTAAAATGCTCAAGAAATCTTGTTACTCCTCAACTTTAAACTTATCAATGAGTTTGTGAATGTAAGTACAACTTAGGATGGGTTTAAATTTGCTGTAAAATCTGTAGCCCTGTCTACGTAATAAAAGTTGTCTTCCAAATCTCTCATTATATATCACCCTTTGGCCCTTCCCTGCCAAAGGAACCTCTGCTGTTTCAGATGTCTTGGCTGTAACTATATTGTCCTTGATGTCCGTGAATTCCTGGTTCAGAGTTCTACCTATCTTGCTGCAGGGACCCATGGACATACACATACTCCTCAAACTTATCAAGGTTATAAACATCCTCTGCTCTCTCCACTCTTATTCTTTACTTTGTGCTTTCAAATGTTCATTCTATTTTAAAGTATGCCTTATATGGGGATCATAATAAGATATATCTATGAATAATTATACACATTAAATCACTGACAGAGTAGTTGCAATAGACGATAATCATGGTGTAGTTCCAATCAGACAAATGTTATTAGATAACAATGATAAACTCTGGAAAAGAAAATGCTGAAGGCACATGAGAGCAACCAAAAGGAATCAGAAATGATTGGGTAATATTTATTTTTCAGCCAACTTTTTTGTTTTTTTAAATTTAATTCAGGCCCCAGTTGCCCCATAATAGGTAGGTAAAACTCAGTTGGAAAACATTGAAGAACCAGTAGAGAGAGGTAATTGTGATGACTAGTGTAAAAGCAAAGGAGAAAATAGAAGGAAGGAGAAAGCCAGTGAAGGGAAATGCTAAATTATACACATAAACTCTGCCCAGATTTCTGTCTAACCTTTGAACTGTACAGGCATAGGGTGAATCCAAGCATCCTGATGAGTAAAAGAAGCATTAAGAGAAACTTCAGTTGATGCACACCAGAGGAAAGCCAAAGTTTGGAGTTTAGTTCAGTCAAGTTAATTGTCTGTCAAAGAAATAAATGAACAAACTTTAAATAAATATATTCAAAGAAACATAACAGAATCCACAGTCTCTATGATATATGAACCATAATATTTGAGGCACAATGCTGGGAGGCAAGGGAAGACCAAGATACAGCATCCAGGAAACAACTACAGCCTCCTCAAAATAAGTCTGAAAATAAAGAAATACTAGGTAAATAAAAATTTTCAAGATTTGTCTCCAGCAGACCAACACTGCAGGAAATATTAAAGAGAGTCTTTCAAGACAGAAGTAACACTACAACAGATGGAAAACTCAAGAAGGTATGCAAAACACTGTAAATGGGAAAATGTGAGTAAATATAAAAAAGACTGTATTTCCTTTAAAATGTAAATAATTACTTAAATAAAGATATGATAACATTGGATTGTGGAGTTTATAACATATATAGATTCAATACATATCCCTATATGGGAATCATAATACAAGAGGAAAGTCAAAGTTTGGAGTTTTTGTCCAGTCAAGTTAATTGTCCATCAACTAAATAAATAAACTCTAAATAAATATATTCAAAGAAATAACAGAATTTACAGCCTCTACAATATATGAACTCTAGCATGGAGAAATGAAAGTGTTCAATAGAATTACAGGGTTTTTACATTATGTGGTACAAGTTTAACTCTAACTAGACTGTAAAATGTGAAGGATGCATATTTTAATTTCTAGAGCAATCATTAAAAAGCAAAGTGATATAGCTAATAAGTCAATAAATTAATTAAAATTAAATTCTAAAATAATATTTAATTAACACAACAGAAGATAGAAAAGAAAAATAAACAAAAAGTACATTGGATAAATAATAAGAAATAAATAATAAAATGGTAGACATAAATCCAAACATACCAGTGTTATTTTAAATTAAAATCATGTTATATTAAAACAAGATAACTAATATGTTTAAATTTTATTTACTGTATGTTCAAAACCAGTATAGCATTGTATCCCATAATCATACACAATTATTACTTGTCAACTAAAAACAAATTAATAAAACTGTAAATAAATAAAAAAACTAAAAACTAAAAATAAAAGAGAGTGGTATTGGTGGGGCACAAGACAAGGTCTGATCATTTAAGAAAACAATGTTCCTTTGACACATGATAATTATTCCATCAACAAAGCACTCTATGGCTCAATAAAATTGGAATTCCAGCTAAATTCAAGTAAATGCTTGTTTATTGGAGAGGTTTCAGCTTGTAATTTTAAATGTGCTAATACTGATAAACCAAACTTATTTGGTCATTGACTCTTTATATTTTTAATTTAACATAGTATTAATAGAGCGTATGACAAGCCTAATGTCCTCCAGAGCACATTTGGAGAATTGGTGTCTAAGACTCCTCACCATCTGTCTCTGTGCTGTGGAGATTTGTACCACCTGTAAGTTGGCAGGTGTCATGCTTAAGAATGGAAGGACTTTATCTAGCTCTTTGGAGGAGATATAACGAAATATAGTGACAGAAAACTTTTCATTGTTATAGATGTTTAATAATTTTGAAATCCTGCTAGTTATTATCATCATGTTTCATCTTCCCAATGACCTGCTGAAGAAAAGGAAGATATCTCTCGTGCTTCTGCCACTACTAACATCCAGCCCCAAGTGGGATTTCAAGAGGTGGGGCTGCAGGAATTATGTGGGAGCACCAATCTGAGTGACTCAGAATGTTTACATAGACAGGGCTTCCCTAAAAATTATTTGCCTGATGCTCCTGGCCACTCCAGGAATGGCCCTGTCTAAACAATAAAAACAGTATTTATTATTCAGGCATGGGCAAGTTAGTCAAATGTCCTAAGGAATCTTGGATACTTTTTCTTTTAGAAATAGAATTTAAAATATGCCAGTATTCTTTAGAACAAAATTAATTTAAATTACATATATAAAGGAATAGAATACACATATCTTGATCTCTTCCTAATGTTCATCATACTACATATTTCTCTTTTCCAAAATCTATTGCAAAATAAACTTAAGATATAAATATACTTTTTAATACAGTAAAACTAAGACTTACACACTTTAAATATCTGGACCAATAAAATTGGGAACAGCTGCAGCTGGCATTGGAGCTCAGGTCTTGTTGATGCCAAAGCCCACACAGCTTGACGCATAGCAGGTGAGGAACACATTTAAGTTTTTCTCTCATCTCCTTCCCTTTGACGAAACTTCTTTTTAATAGCCCTTCATCTGTCTCTGCCTCTCTCTGTTGGAATATTCACCAGTGTGTCTATATAGAGTCAAAGCATGTGTGCATTTGCTTTTCTGGAAAGAAGGGTAGGAGCCTTAAAAACTAAATTATGTCAAGATGTCTTATCGGGCACACAGTTGTTAAGACAGCAGACTTGCCCAGCCTGTTGAGCCTTTCACAACTGCCCTATAATTCAACATTAAATACCTTCAGGAGCCTGGGAATTGCATAGACTATGCAAATTAAAACTCCCATGAAAAATCACACTGTCCTCCATTGTAATGGTTTCATTACTGATGATAATGGCAGTTGTATGTCTATGAGCTCCAGTGAAACCTTACAGCAGCTTGTAAAAATACGTGCCTTCTACCCTGAGATGGGATGGAGTCTACAGTAGACATATTATATGCAATTCCTTTTTCTGTCTTCTTTTTCATGAACCTGGAAGTCACTGTACATTTATTTCAGGGAGTTAAAGAAAGTTATTTTATAATACCACTTTTGCCTTTGTTTAACTTCCCTTGTATCCAGTTGCTTGATATGTGAAATTAATAATTAGGGCAAAGAATTACAATCACTCCCAATGAAAGGCATCATTTACTAGGTTATCAGAGGTATTCCCTGGTGCCAGGATCCCATGTGGTGAGGGCTTTGAGGTGCTGGTTTTGATTTCCCCAGTGTGCATCTTGCCTCTGGGCCCCCAGAGTTCCCTTAGAAGTCCATAGATAGATAGGGAATACAGAAAGAATTGCATGCTGAGAAGATTAGGCTTCTATACACATTTTTTTTTTCTCTGAGTGGGGTAGTTTCGGAGGAAAAGCCATCTTTGCTCCAACACATCATTTCTTCCCTATGTCAGGCAATATTGGAACATCACCCCTGCAGTGTCGACCCACTGGTCATCATGATGAGGTGCTAGTTCTTTAAGCCTAAAAGCATATGGCAGTGAGCTTGTATTTGTTTCAGGCTTTGTAGACTGGACCCAGGTTAAATTGGATTTAAGTTATAGATTGTTGTGGGCAGAGTATAGGCCTTGCAGTCTGATAAACTGCTAGTGATTACCTATGATTTGTGTGGCATTAGGCAGATCTTTCCACTTTTTCTTGATAGTAGTTTATGCATTTATTTGTCAAACAGGTATGCCAAATAAACTTTTTGAAGTAGTTCTCAGTATTAAATAAGGAATGTGGAAAAAGTGCTTACATTGTTTACCTTGTAGTTGCTCAATGAACAATAATTTCCTTTCATTGCATACAGATATTGACAAATGCTCTTTCAGTTCTCTTTTTATTTTTCTTTCAATTTAGAAGCATCTATGATCCTGTAAATGGGATCCAATTAGTAGAAAATACAGACCAGGGCTTGCCACATGTATATATTTTCATCTAGGAGACTGCCATGTTCATGCAAGGCTGCATCCAGCCCAGAAGCTGTGTTTATAGGAAATTCAGAATTTAGTTTGATGGAAACAAGTAGTAATGTGATCTTTCAGAGAAAAGTAATATTAATACAGAGACATCCTAATATAACATGATGTGAAATTGCTAACATAATAAAGCTGTTTGACATTTGTCGGTGAGAGTTGTGTTTGAGAGTCAGGTAACTTAATGATTGAGGTTTTTCCCTCCATCTCAGAGAGTGGTCCATGATGACCAGTATAGAGGATGACAATGTCCTCCGCTACTGAAGCTGCCTTACAAATTCTAGCTCTACCCTTGTTAGCCAAGGGACTGGCAAAGACAGGGAAAAATATTATCTACAAACTCAGGATGTTGCTTAACATACATGAGAAGCAGTGGGGTATAGCAGCTAAGACTGCACTTTCTGGAGCAAATTTGTCTAGTTCAAATCCTGGCTGTGGTACTTAGAGGCATGTGACTTTGAGAAGTCACTTAACTGCTCTCAGATTCAGCTTTCTATTTTGTAAATTTAGGAAGAAAATAGCTAATCTTTAGGCTTGCTGCAAAGTTAACATTGTAAAGTGCTTTGAACAAAGTTGGCAATTCCAAATGCTCAATAAATATAAGCAAGTATGTTGGAGACATGTTAGACTCTGCTATTCTTATATGCAATAATACATTTTGTCTTGCCAAATTGGAAATGTTTTTTATTTAACCCAAATATGAATATCTAATCAATGTATTGAAAATGTAAAGCAATGCTATTCCTACTGCAGCACTTAATTATGGTTAGTTTTTCTTCATATGCTTCTTTATTCTAAGGCTGAATTCCTTGAGAACCGTGACTGGTCTTCTTCTGTATTCAGAACGCTTAACAGTATGTTTGGTGCACAGTAGGTAGTCAGTAAAACTTGGTTGAAAGGTTGAATGATAAATAGACCAGGTAATTTAATGAATGAAGTAAAGAATGCCTGGAAGATCCACACCAGTTGCAATGTATTCACATCTTTTCTCTTTCCTTATGTCTCCATGGCTGTGCGTTGTCTTTCAGAGCTAATTCATTCTGTATTGAAGCTAATGATAAAAGAGGTTGTTGCGAGAAGGGGCCAGTTCTTAAGCCCCAAAACTCTCTTTCTCATTGCATCTGCTTGTGTTTATGTAAGCAAAAAAAAAAAAAAAAAAGCATGCATTATGTTTTTATGAGTCTTGCGATTTATTCTGTTTTGTTGTCAGACCTTTGGGAATGCATTCTATAAACTTTATTGAGACAAGATATCTAGAGACGTTTGCATATGTCTGAGCTCAGCACAATATTACTTTTTAATGCACTTTTGACTTTGCAGGCAGAGGATACAGTAAAAAATGTAAAACAGCAGTCGTTGGGTCTTTTTTATTACCTGCATTTTGCCTTCCTGGTTGAAACAAACAAGTGCCTCATTCAAATGAGATAAACGAATAAACATTAGTTTGGCAGTTATAAATGGGATATTTCTGTCATTGAGTCAGAAATAGAGCTTTATTTCATGACAACATGTACAGGGCATGGGGTGGATAGCATTCTTCTCATTTGGGATCACTGCCAGCTTCACTTCCTATATGTCAAAAAACAACCATGTGCTATCTGGCAACAAGTAGGATGATTGCAAATCCAGACTTACAGCATTCTAGAGATAGAAGGAACCTGCTTCCATCTTGGGGAGGAAACAGTCCCAGGGAGATTTAGGGATGTGATAAGGATAGGCATATTCAGTGTCCTGTCCTTAGCACATAGTGTAAAAGACATAGAGAGTCTGGGCAGAAATTAAAGTTTAAAACCCAAACATGGGACCAGGGCTGGGAGAGTAAAACTAAGCACCAAAGGGGTCAGATGTGGCCATGCACAAAGAAAAATTCACTAAGATGATGATAAATCGAACAACCCTGTATGAAAGCCAAAACCTGCTTGTTAGTCTGGGGCCAAGCAGGACAGGTGTCAATATAATGGACACAAGACCTGGAGGAGAAGCACTGGGAAGAAAGTTGGCATGGGATAATTCTAAGACACATGATCTGCTGGGCTCAGGCCTCTCTCCTTGGTAAAGGCAGCTCTCCCAGCAAAAGAAGGGAGCTAGTACACTTGGGCTTTGGGCACCAGCACTTACCTGCTTTTCTCAGCTCTAGACCTTTCTGTATAGACCAGACCACCCCACCACAATGTGAAAAGTTACATCTATCTATCTATCTATCTATCTATCTATCTATCTATCTATCTATCTATCTATCTATCTATCTATCTTTTCCTGGAAGGCACCCAGAGGTGAGAGGCTAATTGCAGGTTAACACAATAAACATTTCCAAGAGAACGGATCCTCAGAAAAACATTTCAGGAAATTTACAGCAGAATTTTCACTTTAAGATTTCTAATCATAGACAAACCCTGGGCCTCAAAGAATCATATGATCAGTGTTTTGACTCAGATGGTTTTATGGCATAATGAAATAAATTGAGGCATTAAAATTAGGACTTTTTAGGAACTTCAAGTACAAGGGGAAAAAAATCTTTGAATACTAATTTTATCTCTACATGTAAAGTACTTTAAAGTTTACAGAGCGCTTTTTCATACTTTATAATAAACTTTAATAAGAACAAGGGAATTTAATTGATTTGCCCTTTATTATAAAGTTGGGAAGTAGCACAGCTAGGATTTGAATCGTGGGTTCTCCTAATTTGGAGACCTTTCCTTCCCATTGGATGGCCCCTAAAAACATTTGTGCTTATGTTAGGATACAGATATGAGGATGGGGGAGGGTATGAGGAAATCTTGTCACTCATAAAAATAAGTTGATGTGACCTTCCCTCACATTTGATGAATATGTTTATAACTCAGAAAGTCCATCTGTCCTAGGAATGTAGTAGAAATCAGATGTGGCTTGTGAACATAATTTGCTTGCCCAGACTGCTGAGGTGAAGGTGGGGTGGGGGAGAAGGGCCAAAATTACAGTGATGGATATAGCTCTGACTTTAGAATTAGACCATCAGGGTTAGTATTTGGGCTCCACCAATTGTTTATTGTATGTTTTCATATTTAGCATCAGGAGATCTTCCCTGACCTTTCCTATCCTTCCTGTGCACTTGTCATGGCTGGATTAGGAGGCTGCTTCTTCTGCTCATAAAGCACCCTGAATTACCTTTGTCATATGATTTATCACAGCACAAAAAAATAAATTTGTTGACAACAGGAACTGGGAAGGCTGTCTTACCAAAACTTAGTGCCATGCTTAATAAAAATTGGTTTATATGCCACATATCTTTCACCTACCTTTCTAAGTCTGCCTTCCAGCTTTTTCCAACCCACTTCCTTCCCTAGGAGGAAGCATCACATAGACTGCATTCATGATGATCTTTTGTTCTTTGGCTTCCAATGGGCTCGGTCAATGGGGATCCCAGAGGGGAGATTGGTGGGAGGGAGAGAGTGAGGTCAGAGTGCTTATTTTCCTGGTGTTTTCCCTGAAAGGTCCACCAGGGGTGGCTGTGACCCTTGACTAAGAGTCATTGTTCTTTACAAGATGGGCTCTACTTGCCTCTCTCTCATTTCAGGCTCTAGGAATCTCTCCCTTCTCTCTATCTTTTAGAACTAGAGTGATAATAGTTCTCCTTCTGATACCCCCCCCATGTTTGTACATTGTCATTGTTGGTCCCTCTATATTCTATTTGTTAAAAAAAAACAATCCCCTTTGGATTCATTTAAACTAATTTACGAACTGATATATTTGACTACTGAATACATTTTTGTTCTTAATCTACCCTCAGTTATGTTTTCCTCATCTGTAAAATGGGGATAAAACATCTTAGAACACAGTTTTTTGGGTGATTAAACCAAATAACATACATACCATACTTTGCATAGTGCACCACATAAAATAAATACCTAGTAAGTGTTCAATTATAATAGTAGTAATGACAATAATAATAAGGATAGCTGATTTCATTTAGTCACCCAGGCTAATTACAAAGATACATAGTGAGATGAGAGCTGACAAGCTTACTGAGACCTTAAAATGCATCATTAACTTATTCATTTATTTAGCAAATGCTGGGTGTGCTACCAATACTAACTGCTGAGAATACAGGGGTAAACAAGACAATCTGTCCATCCTTCTTACCATCACATTAGAAGAAGCCACTGTCATCTCACCTGGACCATGGCAATACCCTTCTAACTTGTTTCCCAGCCTTCACTTTGCCAACTCCCAGACCCCACCTGTTTTCCATGTAATGGTCTTTAAAAAATATACATCAGATCATGTCCCTCCCTTGTTTGAAATACTGCAATGGTTCCTGAATAGGCTTGATATTATGATTACCCTCCTGAGCCTTACATGAGCTGGCTCTTGTCCGTGTCTTCCCAAATCTTGAGACACTCCAATTTACTTTCTAAGCTGTAGCCGCTCTAGCCTTGCTTTGTTCTTACAACTGCCCAGTTCTCACTTCATCTACCATTCCATATGTTTGAGAGCTTATCTTCTCCCGATTCATCTATTTGTCTGACCCTCTCATTTAGTCGGGATCCTGGAATAATACTGATTCCATTTTGCAACTGAATTTTTTGCATTCATCAATTAATACATCTGTCTCACTGGAGACTTAGAGAGTAAGACTAATAATGGGATACTGACTTTTCGCTCACCATCATATCCTCTGTCACCACAAAATAGGTGCTCAGTGGCCAAGATGTGGTCCTGACCACAGCAAAATTCATCATTTTGTTCTAGTGGCCTGACCCCTATGAACAATGGAAAGATGTAAGTACTTTGCTCTATTTCTAGCTTCTAAGTAGGAAGTCCTCATAAAATATGAAGACGGTAAGAGACAATTGTGGGGATACTGAAGAAATTTGACACCTAGAATTAGATTACATAGATTAAACCCCATCTCTTCTCCTTTAAGGCCAATCAGCATAAGCAAGTAACAACTTTTCAGAACTTCGAATTTTGTCATTAAAATGAGAATAATAATTACCACTTCACAAGAGTTCTGGAGGAATAAGTGACATAAAATATTAAAAGCACCTGGTACAGTACCTAGCACAGAGTAAAAGTTCAGTAACTTTTATATTTTCACTTGTTATGATCACTAGTATTATCATCTTCATCACAATACTCGCCTTATTCCATGAAATGAAAGGCTTATAGAAATCTGTATAAAAATAAGTGAATAAGATTGTTATATATGAGGCAGCCACCCACTATCTATCTCAATGAAATGTCAAAAACAGAATTTAAGAAGTTTATATATAGTATGGTTAGAAACTAGCTTTTCAGAAATTTCTCAGCATCCTCCAGCATGAATCTAAAGAATAAGTTTAGAATTAGATATAGTGTCATTAACTATTGGAGTAGGAATGGATGTCATGGAAGTGTTGGAGTCACAGAGCTGAAAGAAGGCTATAGAGAGAGCTGTAGGCTTTTGAGTGGTGCGTCTCTCAGTGATGCCAAAACCCACAGTATGGCCCAGAGCAGGTGGTTAAAGAAGGGCCTGGAACTAGGGGAAAAACTGTGCATGTGCATATGTATAAAATTTTATGTGTGTATATATAAACACATATACATACATATGTATATATGTACATTACATAGATAAAATGTTCAGGTCACTTACTCTAAAGCCAGTATTCCTACAATGAAAGCCATCAGTAGGACTTTAGTCTGGAGGTGGTTCCTTGGACTTTGCAAAATGTTCAGGTGAGAAAGCCATGGCATTGAGATCACTTGGTAGAAGCCAGGAACCTCCCAGTGGTCTCTGACCCATTTACCCAATTACAACAAGAATCATGGATTTTTAAAAGAATAATTATTTTATTCTGTCAGAAAAGTGTAATGGGGCTCAGATTATGACTTATTCAATGAGATTGATGTTTTAAGACTTCTCATTGTAATAATACATCCACATATGAATCAAATCTAAGTCCTAAATTATTGAAGGTCATTCAAACACCCAAGTAGGTGTGAATAATACAAGAGAAATATACAGAGCATGGTACCAAACATCAGAAGCATGAACATAAAGAAGGAAAGATACTTAACTTGAAGAAATTGTCCCTTTGTGAGAAACAAAAATATACAGTTACGTAGTGACATGTATTGTCACAGGGCTATCACAATATATATAGTATATAAACACAAAAGAAGGCTTGATCTGGAGAAGACATGTGGGCGAGTTCTTAAATTTTGCTCCTACAGAGTATCTGTTATCCATGGCCACTTCTTTTTAGACTCAGAGCAGGTGGTTTTGTATTAGAGGAAGGACCCATCTAAGGCTGGCTGAATTCTGGACTCAGGCTATCTTCTTCTTCATAAATAACCAAATTCACCTAGGAAGTGGATGTTTGTGAATTTGTCCTCAACTTGGCAAGAGGAAGACTTGAGTGGCCCTCCAAGGAAAATAGATTACTTGGTGCTGAGAGTCTGCCTTAGGCCCCGCCCACCTGCCAGGCACACGGAGAACCAGGTATTGCTGGAAAGCAGTTCCCCCTCCTCCTCCCTCCTCTCTTTTGTTATGTTCAGTGCTTTCTTCGTAATCAGAGAGGAAGTTAGCTTTGAAGATACTGCAATCTGCAATATTTGAAAAAAAGATCAGATCGCTGTTATTTATTGGAACTGCTCTTTCTTCCTACGTAAGTCCTTGTGATATAATCTAAATAATGAATGTTTTACTGCTTGCATTTCCACATTTATTCAAAAGACTTCTTGCCAGACACCGGCCCCTTTGAAAAGAAGGAGTATATTACATTGTAACATCTTTATTGACACAGGAATTGAGAGGCTTAGGAACATACAGATGATAAATCTGTATTTTGGCTTTGCACTTTTTGGTCCTTTGCAATCAAAAGTCTTATCCACAGATGTAGCTGAGTATCATATACATGGACATTGTCTACATTGATATCCTTGTCTATATCTGCTTCATTTACACATCTCTCTTTGGATATCAGCATGCTATTTGTTTGAAAAATGTTCCTTCTGTCTATGACAACCATATGGTCCTAGTGGGAATAGTGAATCTCACAACTCTGCCTTCTTGATAGAACTGTGAGCATTTTATCCAGACTGGCCAGTTACAAAATTTCTCAAGGATTTCTCAAGTTAGAAATAAGGAAAAAGTCTGTTTTTTCATGGTGATCTCATGTGGCAGGATGTGAGGCCAATTATCTCTCAGCTGGTCTAAGAGATAAAACCAAGGTATAAAGGAAAGTAGGAATGGAAGATGGAGAGAGGAACTCCGTGGGTTCCAAGTCCTGGTTCCTGTCATACTGGAATCATTCCTGCATCCCTACACATCTTCCAGTTGGTAATAAGAGCCAATACATTCTCCCTTTTAAATATTTTAGCTTAAGCTGAATACTGCACCATGCAACCCAAATCATACTGAAATATGTCCCCTTCTCATTGCTACATTTATTTTTTTTCAGGAATCAGATGGTAGGGTGGGGTGGTATTGTTGAAAGTGAAAAGTGAAAAGTAAGAGATTACTCTAAAGTCCTAAGACAGATTAGAGTCTGAAGTGGGAAGAAACATAAGGTAAACAAAACAAAACATGGGTTTTATGGCCACATTAGTTCATGAGGGCTGCCCTAACAAAGTACCACAAATTAGGTAGCTTAAAACAATGGAAATCTGTTCTCTTAAAGTACTGGAGGCAAGAAATTTAAAATCAAGGTGTCACCAGAGCTACAACCCTTCTGAAGTCTCTAGAGGACAATTGTCCCTTGTCTTTTCCAGCGTCTGGTGGATCCTGGAGTTCCTTGGGTCATGGCAGCGTAATTTCAGTCTCTGCCTCCACGTTCACATGGCCTTCACCCTTCTGTGTGCTCTTTTCTGACCCTTATAAGGTAACTCTCACGAATTTTGGACTCATCCTAATCCAATATGATTTTATCTTGATCCTTTTTCTATCTATCTATCTATCTATCTATCTATCTATCTATCTATCTATCTATCTATCTATCTATCTATCTTAGAGTTGTAGAGTACAAGTGAGGGTTTGCTACATAAGTAGGCTGTATGCAGGTAAAATTTGGTCTTCTAGCTATCCCTCACTCCCCTGGTATTAGACCAGGTTCCCATTGTATTGCCATGTGCCTCCTCCTTCCTCCTTCTTTTCCTCTCCTAGCAGTGCCGATCCCACCCTTGGGTGAACATAACTAGTGTTCAGGGTCTACTTATGAGTAAGAACATGTGGTATTCAGTTATTTGTTTCTGCAATAGTTCACTTAGTATGACTGGTCTCTCGCTCCTTATTCTAATTGCATCTGCAAAGAACTGTTTCCAGATAAGATTACATTCTAAAAGTCCAAGTGGACATGAATTTGGGGAGGATGCTATTCAACGCACTACAAGGGCCAAACTGAACTAAGGTCCTATATTAAACTGTTAACTGTGTAACTTTAGGTAAAATAATTTAAACTCTCTGAACCTAGTTTTCCTCACCTACAAAATGTGTGTAGTATTATCTATCTCTAAGGAAATGTATAAGCCTCACCTTCTCCAGTGCCTGCTACATAGATGGCGCTTAAAAATGTTAACTCTTATTAATATTTGACATTGATAAAAACAATAACTAAATACACACTAAACAGAGATATAAACAAGCTATTGTGGGAGTTTGAGGAGAATTAAGAAAGGTTTTTTTGGGGGAGATGCCATGTTTAGCTGAACCTTAAAGAATCAATAATTTTACTAAGTGAAGAAACTTTGGATGTGCAAATAAAGTGCAATTCAGAGGGTCTAGTCTCATATGATCAAAGTGTCATGTTGGCTCCTACAGGTTTAATTCCCTCCATGTAATTACTCTAGGAGTGAAGGAACACCACACATTGTAAACACATCACTAGTATGCTAACTTGGGTCTTCCTAAATTTCAGTATAGAATAATTTAAAGATTACAATCTATGCAGAGAATCTGAAAAATATATATTCAATGTTATGAAAACGGGTAGATTTTTGTATTTTGGAAATAAGTGGATAATCAGGTTGACATTTCACAATGAACATTGAGGAACCTGATTTAAAATCTGATTAACACTACACCATTTAGAAAGCATGCTGTTATTTGCATGTTATTTCTTTCTTTCCCCATTAGATGGCAGGTTTCTAGAAGATGGGGCTCTGGCTGTTCATCAGTGCCACCAGTCTTAGCACACAATAAATAGGTGCTTATAAAATATTTGGTGAATGAGTGAATAAATGACATCACACATTGTTTCCGATATGAAAAAGCAACCAATGAGAAATTCTGGGCCAGGTGTTATGAGTCATGTTACCATTCCCCCATAAGTCTCCTAATAAGAGTCAAGAAGTCTAAAAATTGGAAGCAAATTAGGATTAAATGTGGACAGTTGATCTTTCTGTTTTCATCTTTGCACCCTCCTCTCCTCTGTTGATTATATACGTCGTAGTCAGAGCGATTCTTTAAAAATGTTAGATCATGACATTCCTCTGCTCATACCCTCTAAAGGTATCTGTGGTAGGTTTAAGAAGAGTATACATTCTTGCCACTCCTCCCTTTAAAAGGTGGAATCTAAATCTGTTTATTCTTTCCTTAAATTTTTTCTGGCCTTAATAACTTGCTTGGCCAATAGAATGTGACATAAATAACTTTGTGGGACTTCTGAGCCTAGATTTTATTTTTTCTCACATGTATCACTACTGACATGACACTCTATGTATGTATTTGTTTAATGTCTATTCCCTGGACTATAGCATAAGCTTCATAAAGACAGCGACTATGCCTGACTGTTCATGGCTGTATTCCCAGTGCCTAGAACAGTTTCTACCACATAGTGGACACTTAATAAATTTCTGTTAAATGAATGAATTGAATGAGACTTACAGAATTGGATTAACACTGGTGACAAGGTAGTACTCTAAAATGATCCCTTTCCCTGTCAGAAGATAGGCTGATCAACTTAATTGTTATTTCCTCTGCTTGAATATCTGTGATTTAACCTAATCTTCCATCACTGCCCTTCAAACCTATGTGCTCTTGATTTAATCAGCAGGATCAAAACTATTGCACTTCTCTTTGCCCCCCAGCCACTAACAGAAAAATGATTGACAGTTAATCATGTCTGAAGAGAAACTCTTCCTCCCTTTTGCCTCTCTTTAAAGTAGGGTTGAACTAGGTTGTCCACTTGAGTAAAATAACTCATTTTAATATATATTTTTAAACTAATTTCTTACAGCTTTTTGTGTATATGTGTTTTATAATTTTTCTCAGATTTAAATTAAGTTGCAGTCTTCATACCTTTACAATAAAAAGTATGCAATAAGAGAAGAAAGGAGGCAAATTGACATTGATGGAATATTTACTATATGTTGGCCCTGTGCTTAAACATTTACTTTACATAATATCTAGTCCCTATTTCTAGCTCCTCAGGACAAAAGTCACTTCTGAAATTTAAATCTGTAGCACTCTCATGTCACACGGAATTGCAGCTATTTGTTAACACTTGTCATTGCCAATATTAAAGAAAGTCAAATTTTCAATGTTTATCCATGAAAATATATAATAATATACCCTTTTTGTCATGTGAATGTCAGGTAGCCTAGGAGCTTCACAGTTCCAACAAATCAACCCACTCTCTAGAATGAAAACTTCATAAAGATAGGAGATTTTGCTTTGTGCATACACTATCCCATGTGCCAAGACTGTTGCCAGATCCAGAGTGAGCACTGAGTAAGTGTTGCTGTTGAATGAACAGTATTAATTCATTGGAGGAAACACCTATCAACACTGGTCAAATAAAAACATTCAAACCACTGTACAGCATAATTTTTATTATCATAAAAGAAAAATTCTCCCCAATACTTTGAGTTGTCTAACCTAGTGATTAAGCTCTACATGAACTCACTTATCAAATGAGGCACTTGATAAGTACTCCACATTCAGTACAAGTACTTCTACATTAAATTCAAAGTATGTTTTTAATGTTCAACATAGTATTAACTACTCAGAAGAATAACCTATTCCCTAGGTTTCCTTCTCACAACCTCTTAACTTACTGTCTTCTTATTTTTTATTCTTGATGTTCTCTTCCCCACTCCCATTTTTATTAAGGTATAATTGACAATCAAAAATTGTACACATTTTTTGGTGTACAATGTGATGTTTTGATAAAGGTGTACACTGTGAAATGATTAAATCAAGCTAATTAACATATCATCACCTTACACACTTGTCATTTTTTTGTGGTGACCCACTCAGTTTTTAAGTATATGATACACTATTATTAACTAGAGTGATCATTAGATCTTCAGAACTTAACTGAAATGTACTTTTTTTAAAGCTTAACTCAGTATAATATTTATTCCAATAATTTTTTGATTTTATTATAGAGATACTTTTAAAGCAACAGTTCTGCATTTTCCTCTATGCTTAGACCTTCAGAACCAACATTTTTCTCTCTGCTTCTAAGAGGTCAACTTTTTTAGATCCCACATATCAGTGAGATTATACTGACTCCCCACTGTCCCTAGAAGTGAGGAAAAGAGATCAGGAGGGTAGGGTAGAGGTTGGAGGTCCCATTCCCCTGCCATGAACTGGATGCTGTGGGAGCTGTGACAATGCCAGGAAAGGAAGGATGGGGGAGAGTCCAGGAGATGCTGAGTCAAGTTACCCTCCTGCTCCCCTTGAACATGCACTATCTATCAATTCAGGTCACAGGGGTGAAGACTCTAACAGCTGAAGTTTCAACAGCAAAGAGGTAAACTGCAGTAACAGACCTGCAATTGCAGAACCCACCACAAGAGGGAGATCCCCACCTCTCAAAGAGATATACTAAATCTGAGTTATGTCTACCAATAGGTCTTTTAGGTTTTGGTTTGGTCTGTTATTTTCTCTTTTTTGTCTTATTGTTTATTTGTTTGTCTCATTTGTTTGCTTTGTTTGTTGGTTTCCTCTTTTCTTTCCTCCTTCTTTCTCTCTCTCTTTGTTCTTTCTGTGTTTTTCTCCCTCTTTCGTCTTCTTTCCTTTTTTCTCTTCTTTTCCTCTCTTTTCTCTCTTATACTCAGTCTTGGACTCAGGGGCTACACAAGCATATCCATTGTAAGGTCATATGTTTGGAGACGGCAAGTCCCAGCTGACCCATTCACTAGATAGCAAGCATTGTGACCCTTCAGTAGGTTCTGAATTGTTGCAGCCCTTTCCCCACCCCTTAGTAAATGCCCACAATTGTAAAGAGATAGCAAAACACCCCAACCCCAGTTTGTTCATAATTGAACAAACCCAGAGCCCAGAAGCGATGGCTTCTCCATTTTCCACTGAGCAATGGAATTAAAGAGGAAGATAAGAGAACTGCTACAAATGAAGAAAAACCACAAAAAACTGCTGGTAACCATCAGAGTCCCAGCAAAGAGTCAGTGCTAAAAAGAATGGCTACTGGGGTACAAACAATGGTTATCTCTTGAAACAACAGTACCCAGAAGGCACATACAGAGATCAGAAAATCACTGGATAGAATGAATAAGAATCAAGAACCACAAGGGCTAAAACTAAATTAAACTGCAACAGAGTTGGACAGACTCAAGACAGCATATTTAGATATAGCAGAAATAAAGAATTCCATACAAGAAGTAAATAACAAATTGACAAGCATTGAAGGCAGAATTGTCCAAGCAGAAGAAAGAATCTTAGAGCTGGAAGACCAAAATATAAAATCAACACAATCTATTAAAAATATATGTATAAGCCGGGCTCGGTGGCTCAGCCTGTAATCCCGCGCCTTGGGAGGCTGAGGTGAGTGGATTGCCTGAGCCCGCGGGTTCGAGACCCACCTGGGCAGGCGAAACCTCATCTCTACAATAAAATCAAAAAATTAGCCGGGCGTGGTAGCGCATGCCTGTAGTTCCAACTACTCGGAAGGCTGAGGTGGAAGGATCGCCGGAGCCCAGCAGGTTGAGGCTGCGGTGGCCGGAAGCGGCCACTGCACTCCAGTCTGGGCAACGGAATGAGACGCCAACTCAAAAAAAAAAAAAAAAAAAAAAAATATAAATATGTATATATATATAAAAAAAAACTTAAGAAAGAAGAACCTCTATAAGAGATGTGTAATTTTATCAAGAAGTCAAACCTATGTCTGATTGGAATGCCTAAAATAGAAAGGGAAACAGAAAACACTTTGCAACAAACATTCCATGAGATCATTTGAAAAAACTTTCCTCATCTAGCAATGACCATACATGCACAAGAGATTCAGAGAACCCCTGCAAGATATCTTTTGAGAAGACCAACCCCAGACACATAAAAAAAAGTATATCTTATGAGAAGACTAACCCCAGACACATTTAAAAAAGTAGACACATAGTAATTCACCTAAACAGTAGATATGCAAGAAAAAATTCTAAAGGCAGCAAGGGGAAAAGGTCAGACTACCTACCAAAGAAGACCAATCAGAATTGCTGCAGACTTATTTGCAGAAATGCTACAGACCAGAAGGGATTGGACCTCAATCCTTAATGTTCTCAAAGATAAACAATATCAATCAAGAATTTCCTACCCAACCTAGCTAAGCTTCATCAGTAGTAGAGAATTAAATCCTTCCCAGATATCCAATCCCTAAAAGAATATGCTGCTTCCAGACCAGCTGTACAGGAGACTCTATCACAGTTAGGGACTTAAACATCTCACTAACAACACTAGATAGATCATAAGGCAAAAAAATCAACAAAGAGATTCAGAACCTCAGATTGACACTTAACCAAATGGACTTAATAAATACCTACAGAACACTCCACCCAACAACCACGCACTATACATTTTACTCATCACCACATGGAACGTACTTCAAGATCAACCACATCCTCGGCCATAAATCAAGCATAAACAAATTCCATAAAATTGAAATACTGTCATGCACCTTCTCAGACCACAGAGGAATAAAAATAAATATCAAAGCCAACAAAATTTCCACAAAGACATGGACAGTAAACAACATGATGCTGAACAACTCCTGGGTCAACACAGATATCAAAGCATAAATTAAAAGATGCCTGTAAAGAAATGAAAATGAAACATCTTACCAAAACCTCTGGGATGCCAGGAAAACAGTACTAAGAAAGGAATTTATATCTCTCTGAACACACATCAAGAAAATAGAAAGACCACAAGTTAACAGCCTAACACATTACCTAAGGGAGTTGGAAAAAGGCAAGACCACCAAAACCCTAACTTCAGCAGCAGAATCCAGATCACCAAAGTAGAAGTCCAAATATGGGACATAGAAGACAAAAATATCCTTAAAAAATTAACAAAACAAAAAACTAGCTATTTGAAAGGATAAACAAGATTGATGGATCCCTAACTGGAATAACCAAGAAAAAGAGAAGAAAAGTTCAAATAAAACACAATCAAAACCACAAAAGATCAAGTCACAACTGACCCCAAAGAGAGACAAAAGATTATCAGAGATTACTGTGCACACCTGTATGGAAACAAACTCGAAAACCTAAATGAAATGGAGGACTTTATGACAGCACATAACTTCTAAATGTTGAAACAAGAAAAATTGAGATAAATAGACCAGTAACAACCCAGAAAATTGACTCCATCATAAGACAACTACCTTGGGATCTTCCTAACCAGAGAAATGAAAGACTTTTACAATGAAAGCTACAAAACACTGCTCAAAGAAATCAAAGAAGACACAAACAGATGGTAAACTATTCCATGCTCATGGATTGGAAGAATCAACATAGTTAAGATGTCCATCCAACCAATAACAATCTACCATTAAATTGGCAACGTCTTTCTCAGACCTGGAAACGACAGTACAGAAATCATATCAAAACATAAACAACCATGAATAGCCAAAATAATCCTTAGCAAAAGAAACAAAGCAGAAGGTATCACACTTGCAGACATTAAACTTTACTATAATGCTACAATAATCAAAATGATCTGGTATTATTACAAGAACAGGTATAGAGACCAATGCTACAGGATAGCAATTCTGGAAGCAGAAGCTCTATTTCTCAAGAAACTCATCTTTGACAGAGCATCTACCGACAATCACTGGGGAGATGAGAATCTCTTCAGTAAATGGTGCTGAGAAAACTAGTTGACTACATGTAGAAGATTGAAACAGCATCCCTATCACCATACACAAAAGTCAACTCCAAATGGGTTAAAGAACTAAACGTAAAACCTCAAACTAAAAGAATCTTAGAAAACACAGAGGAAACCCTTACGGATATTGGAATAGGCATCCAATTTCTTATAAAAAAAACTCCAAAAACCCATGCCATAAGAAGTAAAATAGACAAGGGGGACCTCATCAAACTGAAAAGCTCCTGCAAAGCAAAACAACAACAACAACAACAACAACAACAAAAACATCAAGAGAGTGGGGAGACAGCCCACTGTCTGGGAAAAAATATTTGTCAACTGTAAATCTGACAAAGGCCTAACATCCACAATCTGCAAGAAACTCAAACATGCCAAAAGGAAAATAACAAACAGCCATATTAAAAAGTGGGCAAAATATATGAATAAATACTGCCCAAAAGAAGACACACAAACAGCCAACAGATACATGAAAAAAATTCTCAGTCTCATTAATCATTGAAGAAAATCAAATTAAAACCATCTTGAGATACCACGTAACTTTAGTCAGGATGGCCATCATCAATAACTCAAAAAGCAAAAGATACTGGAGAGGATGCAGAGAAAAGGGGATGCTTCTACATTGGTGGTTGGAGTGTAAATTAGTACAACCTCTGTGGAAAACAGTGTGACAATTCCTAAAAGATCTAAAAATCAACCTTCCATATAAGCCAGCAGTCCCCCTTCTGGGAATATACCTTGAGGAACTCAAATCACTCTGTAAAAAAGATACCTGCACATGTGGAGAAAAAGGACCCCCACTACACTGTTGGCAGGAATGTATATTAGAACAGCTACTATGAAAATTCCTCAAAAAATTAAAAACAGGACTACCATATGATTTAGAAATTCCACTACTAAGTATATATCTAAAAGGATGCAAATGAATATATCAAAGAGATAACTGCATTCTAGTGTTTATTGTGGCACTAGTCACAATATTTAAAATATGGAATCAATGTAAATGTTGATCATTGGATAAATGGATAAAGAAAATGTAATATATTCACACAATGGAATATTATTCAGGTATAATAAAGAATGAAATCTTGTTATTTCCAGCATGATCTGGAAGTCATTAAGTTAAGTGAAGTAAACCAAGCACAGAAAGGCAAATACTGCACATTCTCATTCACACATGTAAGTTAAAAAAGTGGGTCTTAGCCGGGCTTGGTGGCTCAGCCTGTAATCCCAGCACTTTGGGAGGCTGAGGTGAGTGAATTGCCTGAGCCTGTGGGTTCGGGACCTGCCTGGGCAACTTGGCGAGACCTCATCACTACAATAAATCAAAAAAATTAGCCAGGCGTGGTAGCGCGCACCTGTAGTTCCAGCCACTTGGAAGGCTGAGGAGGAAGGATCGCCGGCGCCCAGCAGGTCGAGGCTGCGGTGGCTGGGAGCGGCCACTGCACTCCAGTGTGGGAGACAGTGTGAGACTCCAACTCAAAAAAAAAAAAAATGGGTCTTGTGGAGACAGAGAATAGACTGGTGGTTAACAGAGGCTGAGAAGGGTAAGAGGAAGGGGAAATGAGGAGAGGTTCATTAATGGGTACAATTATGAAGTTTGATAAGAGAAATAAGAACTAGTATTTGATAGATCAGTGGGGTGATTATAGTTTACAGTCATCATTTCAAAAGAGCGAGAAAATAATAATTTGAATGTTTCTAGCATAAAGAAAAGACAGATATTTAAGGTGATGAATATTTCAATTACACTGATTTGATTTTTACAAGTTATATGAATGTATTGAATTATCACATGTACCCTAAAAATATGTACTTCTATTATGTATCAATAAAAGTCCAATAAAACAGAATGATTGGGGCTATAAAATGTGAGCTCCGGGCACACCCATACCCATTTCTTCCTTTGTACATGTTGTTTGTCATGCCTGAAACCTCTTCTCCAGGTTCTCACTGACCAGTTTATCTTATCTCTAAGGAATTTCCTTAAATGTAACATCCCCAGAGAGGTTCATCCCTCACCATCCTTTTAGAGTATTTGCTTCTCACCCTCAGTTACTCTCTTGTACAACACTCTGTTTTTTGTTGTTTTTTTTCAAACTTGTATTTTATTTTTAATCATCTTTAATAATTTGGTTGCTGGTCTATTGTCTGTTATATCACTAAACTATAAGCCCCACAAGAGTTGAGTGCCTTGTTTCTTTTATTACATGTTTTGTTCCCTCTGCTTCGAATTGCGCCTAGGAAATTGTCAATGTTCACAACTTCATGTTGGGTGAATGAACAATTCTCTTTGTCAAAGTTCTGGGTCAAGGAAACTTTGTAAGTATTGAAATATATTTTTTCACATGATATATACTCTCTGAAGTACAGGTCAGTCAAGTGCACTTATAAGCAGCTTACCTTACACAATTCTAAGTTCATTTGTTGGGACTAATGTTACACATTACCCTAAGAATATGAAACTCATTAAGTAATTTGCAGGTTTCCATCATTGTTCTTTTAGCCGAAAAAGAGGCTTCTCAACACATAAATGTCATAGTAAAAAATACAAGGGCCTGGTTGTTTGGAGTCAGAAAATTATAATTTAAGTTCCAGATATATATTTTTAAAACTTTGTGACCACTGACAAAGTGACTTAACATTTCTCAGCAGAAGTTTCTCCTCCATGAGGTAAAAAGAGCAATACCCAACCCCACAGAGGGATTAAGTAAGATAGAAAATGAAAGGTGACTACTCATGAGTTAATCAATCAATGTGCGATCATTCAAATTGCTGAATTTGCTCTTGACTTGTTGCTCGTTGAGTTGTGCAGGATGAAGACTCTCAGATGAATGTTATCCTGCCAGGGTTGTTTTAAGGAATACCCTTGGGAGCAACACCCATGAAAAGGAAAGGAAGGGGGGCATTATCCGGGAGAAAGAGAAGGCCTCAATCCTCTGCAACAAAAGCCTCAACAACTGATAACTGAAGCTGGAATAGCCCTTCAGAATTGTCCCTATTGGAGCAAAAGGGCCAGATTGTTTTACCCTTACGTAGACCCATCAATGGATACGACTGCCCATAGGAGGCGTTAAGGCTTTGGAATAACTGATTCTCTTGAACTCAGGAATTCCCTGTCGGAAGTTGAAATCTGAGGGCCAGCCATCTGCCAGTCACATCCCCAGCAACTAGGAAATGAGTCCTTCAGTCCTGAAGAAGAATCTAGAAGATTAACCACAGAGTCCATAATGTACTGGGTTTTAATATGAATCCATCATTTATTCAGCAAAGAGTTATTGAATGTTGTCTGATAGACATGGCGTTGGGCACTATGATGACTCAAACTCTGTTTCTGCCCCTGGGGTGTTCATAGTGAAGCATGAGAAACAAATGTAGACAATGAATGTATACATCTTCTATGCATCTGTCAGTTGAATACAAGTCAAGGAAGGCATAGCAGTAATAACGCCAACCTCAGGTAGAAATGTTGGAATTATTTCTAAACTTTATCTTGCCAAATCTTTTTTGTGTCCTGTGGCAGTTTGAAATTCCATATCTTCTTTTAATTTTCTATAATAGTCAATGGCATACCATTTCCCATTTAAAAATAATTCACCACTTCAATGTTTGTTCAATAATCTTTACAAAAAATAGCAAACTGCAGGCTAAGAATGCATTGATCTAAATATCCATTCAGTTGCTAAAAGGAGCACAAATAGATTCATAAGTAATGAGATGATTGACCCTGTGCCACTAACAGTAAATACATTCAGCTGGAGATTTCTCTGCAGTTGTTGCAATTAAGAACACTTTTTGGAGTTTATATTTTCTGGGTGTGTAGAAGTCATGTATGTGCTATGAACCCGGAACAATGGGCATTTGTCAATCTCTGTCATCACAGCATTTCTGGGATGCTTGTTCCAACCACAGCAGATATGGCCAACTTAAAAAAAAAAGGAACATTCTGTGCTTTTGAAATATAAGTGGATATAAAAAACAGCAGGTGGCTGAAATTGGATGGAACATTCAAATTTTAATTAAACCATCAATTCAATTGCTAATTATATGAATATTAACAGTTTGTTGAAGGAATAAATGACTGAGGTCAGAGAAGAAATGGAATAAGTGAACAGATTTTTTGAGACTATGTCAGACAACTCAGAAGCCTAAAAATTGAAGCTTAAGTCAATCATCTTCACTCTGAGCAAGACTTTCCGCTATCTCTATTTTATGTTGTCCTCTTCTAGAGAAGGTACCTGTAAATAGGGGGAGCAACCCTGAGTCTTTATGGAGACCTAATACATGGAGTGAGGAGGGAAATTTTATTAAGTATCTCGGTGATCCTTTCAGATTATATGATTACAAATGCACATTATATACAAAGGCACAATAATAGTATTCATCAGACCATTTCCTTACTAGACTCTGGTGTGGCCATGTGCTCTTTGAGTTATGGCTGTTACCATACCTCCTGACTTTGGCTCCCTCCCCTACCTTAGGGAGGTGAATCTCCTCTTTCTCTCTCTCTAATTTACTTTCTAAATAAACTATATATTCTAATCTAAAAAAATGGTATTCATCAGGAGCCAGCTATGTATCAGACACTTTAGGGCTATAAACATATTACTTAATTCAATCTGTGAAGAGACCTCCAAGGTAGGTATTATCATTTTTTAAAATGTGCTTAAATAATTTTACAGGTAGAAAACTGAAGTTCAGACAAGTGCAGTACCTGCTTAAGATTACATAGCTAAAATATGGTTGCACTAGCATTCATACTTAGGCCTCTACGTATTCAAGGACATCCAACATTGGTCATGTGCTCTTCATGGCTAGAAAATAAATTGATGGAAGGTCGGTACTAGTTTTCTGCAGAGGTGGCCCATACAGTCTTAGGAGCAGAGTCATTGATAAAACACTTTCTCTTTAGTCTACACCAAGGTTTCTTAACTTTAGCCTGTTGACAAATGGGGCTTGGATAGTTCTTTGTTGGGGGAACATTCCTGTGCATTATAGAATTTTTAGCACCATCACTGGCCTTTCTCCATTGTATTTCAGTAGCACCCTCTCAGTAGTAATGGCCTAAAATGTCTCAGACAACTCTAAATGTCCCGGGGGTAGAAGGAGAGAAAAATTGCCCTACCTTGAGAACCACTGGGTTACACATAGAATACAAATTCTCTCTCATGTCTCTTGCAAAAAGAGAGTGTGTGTGTGTGTGTGTGTGTGTGTTTAGAACAGGACTCCCAACAGTTTGATTATAATGAACTCCACCTGCAAGTGAAGTGGGAAAAAGAGATTTAATGAGTTGCTAAAATGTTCTAAAGTTAATATTTTAAGTCAAATGGGATCAGCACTTTATGAAACAAAATATGCAACTGAAAGACAAAAATAAAAGTCTTTGCAAAGGGGTTTCTCTGTTGTGTGAATCAGGCCCTGGAGTCCCACTCCACTAAACTTTATGGTGCACGTTTTCTTAATGGCAACCAGGGAAGATAGACACTAATACTGCCCCCTTGTACACAAAATTCCAGATCTTTTAACAATGCAGAAAGGAGCCATTGTGCGCTTCACACCGGTGTAAGTGATACCATAAATATTCATTAAAACACATGTCTGGAAACACATGCTACTTGTACCAGTGATGAGGCAGAAAGCAATCAGAGGGCTGCTGAGATGAGGTCACAGGGAGCACACTACACCGAAGAGGGAGTACAGACAAATCTTCTGAAGTGTCCTAAGGGAGTGAATATTAACCCCTTATCAGACATATGGCTTACAAATATTCTCCCATTCTGTAGGTTGCCTTTTCATTGTGCTGATTGTTTTCTTTGCTGTGCAAAAGCTTTTTAGTTGGATGTAATCCCACTTGTTTATTTCAGCTTTTGTTGCCTGTGCTTTGGGTGTCGCATTTAAAAACTCATTGCTGAGACAAACGTCAATAAGCTTTTCATTCTGTTTTTTTCCAGAAGTTATGGTTTCAGGTTTTACATTTAAGTCTGCAATACATTTTGAGTTGATTTTTTGAGTATGATGTAAGTTAAAGTCTGGGTTTTATTTTTCTACATATAGATATCCACTTTCCCCAGCATCATTTATTACAGAGAATATCCTTTCCTTATTGTGTATTCTAGACACCTTTTCCCTTTTCAAAAAGTTTTGACTGCATATATCTCAGTTTATTTTAGGGTTCTCTTTTCTGGTCCACTGGTGTTTGTGTCTGTTTTTATGCTAGTATCCTACTGTTTTGATTACTATATCTTTGTGGTATATTTTGAAATCAGATAATGTGATGCTTCAAGCTTTGTCCTTTTTGCTCAAGATTGCTTTGACTTTTCAGGATTTTTTGTGGTCAATATGCACTTTAGACTTTTTTTCTACTTCTGTAAAATATGCCACTGAAATTTTGATGGGGATTGTATTGAATCTGCAGATTGCTTCGGGTAGAATAAACATATTAACAATATGGATTCTTCAAATATATGAACATGGGATATTTTTCCATTATTTGTATCTACTCTACTTTCTTTCATCAATGCTCTAAAATCAAAAATATACAAGAAACTCGTATAACTGAATAGCAAACTAATATCACATTGATACCCAAACCAGGTAAAGATCTAACAAAGAAGGAGAACTACAGAGCAATATCCCTGATGAACATAGATACTAAAATTCTCAACAAGATTCTAGCACATTGGATCTAAAAACACATCTCAAAAATCATCCACCGTGACCAAGTAGGCTTCATCCCTGGGATACAGGACTGATTCAACATCCGCAAGATCAAAGGAGAACCTATTCAGTAAATGGTGCTGGGAAAACTGACTGAAGATTTAAAAAAAGACTCCTACCTATCCCCATACACACAAATCAACTCTAAATGGATCAAAGACCTAAATGTAAAGCCTCAAACTATAAGAACCTTAAAAAATGTAGGAGACACCCTTATGGAAATTGGAACTGGCAACCAATTCCTGATCAAAACCCCAAGTGCCCATGCCATAAGAGATAAGACAGAGAAGTGGGACCTCATCAAACTGACAAGCTTCTGCAAAGCTAAAAAACCATCAGGAAAACAGGGCGACAGCTCACTGTCTGGGAAATATATTTGCCAACTGTATATCTGACAAAGGCCTAACATCTAACATCTACAAGGAACTCAAATGTGCCGAAAAGAAAAAAAACAAACAGCCCCATTACAAAGTGAGCAAAAGATATGAATAGACGCTTCTCAAGAGAAGACATATGAGCAGCCAACAGATACATGAAAAAATGCTCAGCCTCACTAGTCATCAAAGAAATGCAAATTAAAACCACACTGAGATACCACCTAACT
>CAUYQG010105542.1:0-42763 GCA_963574415.1 Tarsius wallacei
TAAGTAAATAAATAAACATATAAATAAAAAAAAATGACAACATGTGGCTTCTGAAAAAAAGCAATAACACATAAAAATTGAATGTGCACATAGACAAGAGTTAGAAGGTCACTAGGATAGACACACAACAAGGACATGAATAAAAGAAGATGTCATTTTGATCACAGGTTGGATTATGGATATTTTATGTCTGTGAATCTTAAAAGTTTCTGAAGTAACATAAAAAAATGAAAACTAGTCAAACAGATCCCTTTTTCTTAAAACAGTGAAATATACCTGTTTTGACTCAAAACTGATAAAGAGACTTAATCATGTATGCATAAATAGGATTCACTAAAAAATCTTCATCTGGTTATCAGCATTGATACCTAAGGATTTCATGTTTCACATATAAATGTTTCTATATGTGTGCATTTATGTCTTCATATAAATATCTTATTTGCTAACCATTATATTTGCTTACTAAATTGGGATAGTCTTTTTTATGAAATGCTTTAGACAATTAAAATAAGAGTAATATATACCCACTTTTAAAAGTTCAGAAAATTTAGAAGAGAGCAGCAGAAAGTAAAAATCACTGATAATCTTACCCAGATTTATCCATTGTTAACCATTTTGCATACGTCCTTCCAGATATTTTTGCATGTATGTATATTCAAAAATGGGATAATATTTTGCTTTATTATCTCATTTTTTTCAATTAGTAACATATTATGGCTCTGTTCCTATGGTAAATATAAATACAATGTCACTTATTATTATTATTATTATTATTATTATTATTATTATTATTATTACTGAATCGGAGTCTTACTCTGTTGCCCAGGCTGGAATGCAGTAGCACATTCACAGCCACCCCAGCATCGACCTGCTGTACTCCGGTGATCCTTCCACCTCAGCCTTTCAAGTAGACGGTACTACAGGTGCACGCTATCACGCCTGGGTAATTTTTTATTTTATTGTAGAGACGAGGTGTCACCGGGTGGGTCTCGAACCTGTGGGCTCAGGCAATCCACTCACCTCGGCCTCCCAAAGTGCTGGGATTAACAGGCTGAGCTACCGAGCCTGGCCACAATGTCACTTTTTATTTATTAGATGTTTAACATTTTATCATCAGGAATTACTGTAATTTATCTTACATATTTTCTATTAATGGTCAACATCTTCATATATGTATTTTTTACACTTGTCCAGTTGCTTCTGTAAGATATATTCCTAAAAGTGCTATTCAATGATAAAATATTTAATTTCCTAGCTCCCTGGAAGTTTATACTTGAGTATCAAAAATACCAGCAGATGAAAATTCCTTTGCTATCAGGACAGAATATCATAGAATCAACCAGTATAAGATATAAAATTTTTCTCATGAGTCAATGACTTACGTTTATCACTTTATTCTTCATTATATTTTAGGAAACAAATTTGCATCTAAAATATCTACTACCTTTCACATTACCTCCTATTATTTTTACCTCTTCCTCTCTTGCCAGAATGAGGTCATTAACAGTGGATTTTGTAAAATGCACTGACATGTATATGGCATTTCTTAAGTGTCTAAGAGAAGAATTTTTGCAACTGTTTTCCATTTTTATTGTGATGTGCAGGGGTTGTATTCTATCAAATAAATTCCTCTCCTCAGGACACTTATTTATATTAGAAATAATGGATCATTATTCGTTCTTTGGAAAAGTTTTCTTTTAAGAGAATAATGGATGGAAGGAAAAAGAGAAACCCAGGAAGAAAGGTGTCATCTCTTAAGGTCTACTATGCATTAAGAATGTAGTTACCTAATTTCTCATTAACATTTTCCAATAATATTGAAGAAAGTAGATATTACTTATTGTAGCTGTTTTCCACTTGAAGAAGACTGAAGAAATGGCTTGCCCAAAGTAACACTGTTAATAATTGTTAGAGTGAGAATTCAAACCCAGGTGACATATTTTGGATTCAACAAAGTAAGTTTTCAACAACTTGAGCGTCCTAGTGATAGAACATTTTGTCTCTGGAAGTCTTGAGCTTAACATACTTCTTGGGAAGTATGTTATCAGATGTTAGTTGATATTGGCTGATCACATATCGAGATGTTATGAAAAATATTCCAGGACTAACGGATGACTGCACTTGATCCTTTCACTAGTCCCTTATATATTTTGTTGACCTAAAAACAATGTACCATTTTTTAAACTATTGAAAATATTTGATCACAGAATAACACTCAAGTATTTTATACTTAAGGAAAACTGAATTTCACATATGAACATTATCTCTTATTTCAAAACTAGAGAACTCAGTCATATTTGAATGATAAAAATTTATATTGTACAAGTTACTTTAGTTTTAAACACTATTTGGAATGTGTGATGCTAAATAACTTTCAGTGTCTACTGTGCTAAGAATACAATTGTTCAGTTGATTAAACAAGATCTCTTGATAAAGATTAGTTAACTCATACTAATCTAACAATTACTGAAATGTGTGCTTTTTACGTGGATATTTTATTATTAAGAGATTCCTTAGATTTAATCTATCTGCAAAAAAGGTCACTCGGTGAATTGTTATCTAAAATAACAACAAAAATAAATCCTCTCTTGATTAGACGTAACGAGAATGTTTGTGTGCTAACCTATTCTACTACCCATCTTCCCCAGTTGGCTCTATTAAAAATAGTACTGTAAAAATTAATAAAAATCAAAAATAAAATATGCCTGTTAGAAAGCATTTCAGAGAAGCTTTAATGTGTAATTTAACAGTTCATGGAATAAAGAATATTACTGGAGGCAAGGAGAATTCTTCCTCTGGAAATAAATGAAACCTGAGTTGTCATTAGAGGGTGAGCATTCAGATTTGGGAGGTGGGATGTATTCAGGGCTGTGACTCATTTACATGCATGACATGTGGCCTGTGCTCTGGGAGGGCTGGGGGGCTTGAGCTGAGCCTTCTACACTGAGAGATGGCTCAGGAGAGGCGGTTGAGTCCACACTTAAACACTCTCAGTGGACTCCCTTAGTGCATGCCAGTACAATGGGACCTGAGAGAAAAAAACAATAGGCTAGCGTCTGTTGTTCTGTGCAGGCAGTGTATTTGATTGAAAGGGGTCTGGATTTCAAGAAGAGAAAAATCTGTGTTTGAAGCATTTGACTTCAACAAGCTACTTAAGTTTTCTGAGTCTTCGTCTAAAAAATGGGTAAAATACTTCACTGAGTTGTTTTGAGAATCAAATGCAAATGTGTAGTAAACAGCACATCATCTGTAAGGCTGCGAGAATGGAATATGTTTGAGCTTCCTTATTTGTTTTCATTTCTCTAACAGGGCAACTGTAAGTATGTTTTTTGAAAGTGCTTCTTAGGAGTTTGAAGAGTGATATCCCCATTTCAGCAGGAGGACAGCTATCAGCTGCATTTGTGACACGTGCACATTGTGACACCTCCCGGTGCAGATCCAGAGCTAAGTGAGCAAACTTCAGGGGCCTGCAAGCACCAGGACATCAGAAAGGAGCAGTGTCCAGGGCGGGGAAGTGCTCGCACTCCTCTGCTCAGAAAGGGACCCTCTCCTGGGGAAAGGACAGTCGTGTGAGCCCTCCCTGCTCCTGCAGACCCAGGGAGAAGGTGGAGCTTAGACAAGGAGGCCAGAGAGCACTCACTCTGCATTAGTGAGTTCCCCAAAGTCCTAGAAACTGGGACTCTGAACTGGATGAAACCTGGCCCTCAGACTCTAGGAGGAAGCGGGGTTAGCTATGCTTTCAGAGTCACACATTTTCCAGCGCATGACCTAGGAATCATACTCTCTCCAATAGACTGTGCCCCGTGATTAAATTCTGTATGAATTCTTTTGAATAGCTTTCATTTATAATTAAAATTTAGCTGGAATTCATACATTGCCAAAAAGTAGGTTTTTAAGGTAAGAATCTAAAGTATTTCTCTTTGAATGTAATCTTACCTTAAATATAAGAAAAAAATCCTACCTTAAAAATAAACATTTTAGCTAAAGAGCATTTTATACTAATGTATTTGAGGTCAATCTAACATTGACCATCTCCTGCAGGCTGTTTAGTGGAACAAGAGGTTATTAAAACCAGTGTCGAAATAGGAGGGCTTACAAGATTATCCGCCCCTTGCATATTTTAGAATCTGGGCACTTGATCACTCTGCACATTTGCTGGTGTGTAATGATAAGCGCACCCTGTGAGCCAGTTACTGCCTCTGCTTTACTGAAGTGATCCTCAATCCCTCAGAAGATCTTCAACCTGATTCTTAGAAAGTGTGAGAATGTGTAGTAGTTCCAGTGAACATAGTACATTTCCTAACTTGAAAGCACTTCCTCTGATCTGATGACAATGGTTAAGAAATAAAATTTCAAGAAACATTCCACATGAAAACAACTTAGAATATGAGTAGTTATACCTTAACTACAATCCTCAGTGATCAAAAAGATAGGATTTCCCAAGTGTCTTCGTGTGTGGTGCACACTCTAATTAGAAAGACTAGTCATGTAAATTAGGGTAAAAAGGCTACGTTCTAGGCTGTAAGGTTGGGCTTTCCTAACCTGCAAATCCAAAATCTGAAATGCTTCAAAAACCAAGAGTTTGAGTGCCTACATGATGCCACAAGCGGACAATCACACATCTGACCTCATGCAACAGGTCACAGTCAAAACTGGTTCATGCACAAAATTATTTAAAATATTATATACAATTATCTTCATGCTATGTGAATAAGGCATATGTGAAACATAAATGAATTTTGTGTTTAGACTTGGGTCTCATCCCCAAAATAGCTTATCATATATATATAGATATTCCCAAATCCAAAAAAATCTGAAATTCGAAACACTCCTAGTCGCAAGCATTTCTGATAAGAAGTATTCAACTTGACGTAGTATAGTATATAATATAAACATGCAGAAGTCTTATAAGGTGGATATTAAAAAATCTGAGTTTATAGGTGAGGAGGATTATGTCAGGTCAGAAACTGCAACGCCAGGATTTGAAACCAGGTTCACTTACTTCAAAAGCCGTTCTCAGAAAGAACTCTAAAAATGCAAACCTGGGAGTGCGTGAAGATGCAGAACATACTGCCACATCACATATCCAGCACCACCAAGGACAGAGTGTTCTGCATAAGATGAGGTGTTCGATAGAATTGGATACTGTTGCCAGCTCTGATTTGTTTGGCATTTGAATCTGATTTCAAGTGGGAAACCAGAAGTATTATTTGTGAAAACTCTGAATTAATATGCTATGAGGGAGAATCAAAGGAACTGACCTGAAATAAATTCAGTAATGTTTATTTACTTTTATTTATATCTTAGTCCTAGACAGTTGATATTGCTGGGTAAGTTTCAAGCTACTATATAATTGCTCAAGAAATTGAGGGGGGAAAAAGGAGGCATTTGATTTCTGTGTGTAAAATGAGTCAGACGCTCCACAGAGACGGCTCACACTTTGAGAGGGTTCACATTTATAGGAGTGAAGATGAGGGAGTTCCAGTTCTTTTCCCAGTTCAATACATATTTTGTTTACAAAATATCTCCCATTGGAAGTGTACGGGTTGGGGGACCCAAACGCTGAAACAAAAGAACACACAAAAGGTAATGCTGATCCCAAGCCCTCATTTCCATTGCTTAGGGGTTCATTCCCCAACGGACTCCTGAGGTCTGAAGTAATGAACACCATCAATGCTCATAAAACTGCACAGCTCTGCTAAAGCCAGGCATAGTACTTGACTCAGTGGCCGTCAAAAGTAACCCCTGCGGCCAGACAACACACACTGCGTAAAGCAGTTTATGCTCTCATTTGTGCTAAATTTGCCACTCACAAATTTCACTGCATGTGCCTTCCCCATGGTCAAGTGAAAAGAGGACACTCAGATTTCACAAAAATAACTTAGACCACTTTTTCCTTTTCTTTGCCAGGGTGCCCTGGAGTTTTATGCTCTCTTTTAGTGACTCTGGTACCAATTGACTGGTGGGTTTATAGAAACCTGTATTTCAATTCACGGATCACACCAGCTTCAGGGAGTACAGCAAATTTAACATTAAGACTGTAAGAATGGCTGGCATCATAAGGTTCTTAAAGAAAGGGCTTATGTGTATCAAACTCAGTATGATCAGTGTCAACCATAATGTCTGCATCGCAGCAGGACAAGATGGGAGCTAAAATTCAGCACATATCTGCATGTGCCAGACTCCTATATATATGCCACGGCACGACTCTACGAGGATCCCGGACCAATGGGAAAACAAAGTTGGCTAAGATCAAGCAGCTAGTAAATAACAGAGCTGAGATTTGAATTTACATCTGTCTTATTTTGCCATGTGATTTCTTGACCACACTCAATACCCAAAATATTGTTTGTGGAATGCCATCTGCACGGGGTTATCGCACCTCTAGGTAAACTTGTTTCTGAGAGGGAAAAGACTGCCACTCCACAAAGCTGTAACAACACACACACACACACACACACACACACACACACACACACACACACACACCCGTGCTTAGTCACGGACTGGAATGCCACATGTAAGGTCAGTCGCTTGGCACACCATTAGCGAGCAATTCAGAAACAGGAGGGGAGGCATGTGCAGAGCCAGGCTTTGCTGATAGTCGTGATTCTTCGGGGACTCGGTCTCCACTTTCATGGTCATTACCTTTGTGGAAAAACAGTAAACAAAGGCAGCAGGTAGGGTGGCAGCATGAGAGGTGAGAAGAGGAGGGTTAAGGGAAAATAACCGGAGGGGCTGTTTACCTCTAAGATGCGCTTAAAAGGCAGCTCTGCCGGAGTAGCATTTTTCACATTTGTTCTTATTTTCTTTACAACAATATTTATGACATTTTAATGATCCCAGGGCATTATCTGTTAGGTTTCGAGAACATAGTGTTCAATGGTACCCAAGTCTAACTGTGGACGTAATGTGCAAATCATCAATCCAACAGAGAAGCACTCGTGGGCCTCAGAGTGTAGAGTAGTTCACGATCTTGCTGGGCAGCCCTTCTATCTTTGACTAAAGATAGAATGAGCAATGTTGATAAGAAGAAAAAAACTTGAACCCTCATGTCAATCAAAAATCTGTGTTCTCACAACTTCCCTGAAATTATTCTGTGAGTGCATCCGAAAGAACAACGTGTGACACATGTTGCCAGGCTGCTTCTCCACATCCTGGAAAAGTCCTTGGTTACCAGCCTTTCTGTGAGACAACTGGCTACCCAGTCTATCCCAGAGCTAGTGTACTCCTGTCGCTAAACATATGTAGATAATTTTGAGAATTCTTTCATGCTTTTTCAATTTTAAAACCTAAAACAAATCTATTGGTAGGAAAAAAAATGGTTTGACCTTTTTAAAAATGATCAGTTAACATGGGACCCAGCTGAGTTAGAATAATATAAGTTCTCACTTGTTCCAGCCCAGAAGTAATGAGCCACGTGCTGTTTGACAAAGCAGACAAAAACATACAGTGGGGAAAGGACACCCTACTCAACAAATGGTGCAGGGAAAATTGGATACCTGCATGCAGAAAAATGAAATTTGATCCCTATGTCTCCCCATATACAAAACAACTAAAGATGGATCAAAGACTTAAATGTCAGACCTGAAATCATAAAAATCCTAGAAGAAAATGTAGGAAAAATTCTCACCCTAGGCAAATAATTTATGGCTAAAACACCAATAGCAAATGCAATGAAAACAAAATAAATAAGTGGGACTTAATTAAACTAAAAAAACTTCCGCACAGCAAAAGAGATAATCAACAGAGCAAACAGACCACCTACAAAATGGGAAAAGATATTCGCAAGCTATGCATCTGACAAAGGACTAACATCGAGAATCTGAAATGAACTCAGATAAATCAGCAAGAAAAAAGCAAATAACCCTATTCATAGTGGGCAAATGATAGGAACAGACATCTCTCAAAAGAATATATACAAATGGCCAACAAACGTGAAAAAATGCTCAATGTCACTAATCATCAGGTAAATGTAAATTAAAACCACAATGAAATACCATCTACAGCAGTTAGAATGGCGATTATTCAAAAATCAAAAAACAATAGATGCTGGCACAGATACAGAGAAAAAGAAACAAACACAGTTGGTGGGTGGGTAAGTTAGTATAACATCTGTGGAAATCAGTATGGAGACTTCTCAAAGAACTAAAAATAGACCTACCATTTGACCAGGCATCCCACTACTAGGTATCTCCCCAAAGGAACAGAGGTTGTTATATTAAAAAGACACCTGCACACGCATGTTCATTGCAGCACAAGTCACAATAGCAAAGATGTGGAGTCAACCTAAATGTCCATCAACTGATCAGTGGATATTGAAAATGTGGTATATATACATTACGGAATACTATTCAGCCATCAAAAAGATAAAATCCGGATGGAATTGAAGACCATCATCCTAAGTGAACTAACTCAGGAACAGAAAAACAAACACTGCATGTTCTCACTTACAAGCGGGAGCTAAACCAGGGATCCTCAAAGACAGACAGTATGGTGTAACGGACACTGGAGACTCGGAAGGAGGTGGGAGGGAAGGAGTGGAGGGATGAAAAATCACCTTTTGGGTACACTGTGCACAAGTGGGGGTGATGGGTACACTTAAATCCCAGTCTTCGCCATTGTACAATGCAGCCATGTAACTGAAAACTATTTGTATCCCCTTAAGCTATTGAAATAATAATGAAGAGAATCACTCTCCAATTTTCCTGTTTTTAAGAGTCACTGAGAGGGCTTGTTTAAGAGGCAGATTTGTCAGGCTCCACCCCAGAAACACTGACCTGGTAGCATGGGGCCCAGGAATCTTCATTTTTCACCAGTACTGAAAGTGATTCGGATGTAGATGGTCTTCAGACCACATTTTGAGAAAAACTCTGATGTTAGCAGTTGTAATGATGCAGGTAGTTCATCCGGTTTCATGTCAGTAGAAAGGGGCCCTTTTGTAATTTTTCACACATGTCAACTGAGAGGAGCAAAATGAATCACCAGGCTTTTTTATTTTGTGTGCTTGTGTCTGTTGTGAAATACACAGACTTTTCAATGGTGCCGGCTTTACACTGGAATGGCCAATATTGGACCAGCTATGGGAGCTCCAGACACAATTCGTATCCATTCTGGAATAATACAAATATCCCTGAAACAGCTACAAAACTCCAACCAGAAAAAAAATGAGTAGTCTTAGATCTAATATGACCTTCTATGCTGAGCTTTAGTAGTACGGAAGAGGATTCTTAGTAAGGGTAATATATTAAATAGTGATTTCAAAACGAACTATGTGAGACACTCTGCTAGGTACTAGGGGATGCACACAGTTCTTGCCAAACTGCAGCTCACGACTTGGCAGAAGTTGTAATCACTTTGGTCAGAGGTATCGATCGTCTCACTGAATGAGAAATAGTAGTGTATTAAGTCATCAGATTCTACAATGCTTTGAAGTACTTCATGCTGAGGTCTGCATAAAGGTGAAATTTCATTTATATATAAGTTTGTGTGTGTGAGTATGTGTGTGTATACTTTAATATATATATTAAAGACAGGGTCTCGCTATGCTGCCCAAACTGGTCTCAAACTCCTGGGCTCAATCCATCCTCCTGGCTCAGCCTTCTGAATAGCTGGGGTTACACGTACCCCACCACTGCACCCAGTAAGACTTCATTAATAGAAATTAGCATAGTAAAACAGCACATAGAAAAAAACTCTCAATGTGCTAAATCAACATTCTTATACTTGGTGTTGCTTACAGGTCATGGTCGTTAGATCTGAGAGTAGAAGGAAATAATTTGTAGTTACTATTTTCATGACAAAATATAAGATTATCTAAAGATTCCTATCACTTTCTGGATATTCCCTGAGCACATTTACTCATCATATTGTAGATAAAGGTTTCCTTACTTGCGGTCTCACCATTCATCTCTTTCAGTTCACTGTTGATTCTAACATCTATGGAATTCATAATTTTGTCAATCTGTAAGAAACAAAAGTCATGTAAATGTAGTATTGCATTCACTTTGGACACTGCATTTTAAAATAACTTTTCAATGCCAGCAGTATATATTCTTGGTATTATTACCATAGCAATATCACAATCAAGAGACTTATAGAGAAAGGTTTAATGGGAAGCAAACATCTTTTGAACTGGTTTTAAAAATATAAATTGTGCCCCCTTTTCCTAAACTTTAAAAATTGGCATGCCTTTTTTTGTGTCTTTTGAAAAAAAGTCTGTACTTGGATGGGTTGGTAACTTAGGTACCTGTGTATTCTTAAACTCAGAAGGGGCTGAGGGTCAGTTTACATGTGGCAGCCCATGTTTTCTGGCAACTCATCTGCCTGGTGAAGGGTGGGCACAGCCATGGGAACTAAATTCTAACTGAATGGAGTGACCAACAAGTTGATTAGTGGCATCTAATCACAAGAATCTAGGCATGGAAACAACTTAATCTTAAGAGATAAGATAAATGTTAATTAATCTTGCCTCCAAAAAAGGATTTCAGATGTTATTCACAGAATTCATAAGTACAAGGAATGGATACACTTGAAAAAAACTGTCCATCGACTAGTATGGAATTTTGGAAAGATGTGACTCTCTACGCTATAGCCATTTATGGTTTAATCCCTCTCCTCCTCATCTCAGGAAGCCCAACTAAGGCTTCGAAGGACAGTGAGCATTACTTAAGTGTCCCATTTTGTTCACCCTGAACCAGAGGCAGAGATGTAAGTGATTTTTCCAAACAGCTCAATTCGGACTGTCACTATCAGAATCATATCCGTTTCCAGTTCTCAGAATACTCTAGTGACCTACTGTTCTTCAAAACCTGATCCAGTGGTATAACCTTTTGAGAGACAAAATGTGATTTGTTAGAATGAAATACCAAGAAAAACTGGGGTCCATATCTTGAGGCGGTTTTTTTAAAAAAGCAAGATACTCTATTATCTTACGATGTAGTTCTCCTTAGGGACAAAGGATGCTATGTCATAACCTCACAAGGGCATTTACTTTCCGAATAATCTTATACAATGAAAGACTTCATCTTTAAGTAAAACTTAAAGTGGTGATGCTTGACTACAAAACATTATTTTCTTTAATGTTTCTCTGTGCTTTCTGGTATCCCATCTGCCTGGTGGAGGGTGAGTTTCTGCTGGTGGACACTGAATTCCGCAAAAGGGAAATATTAAGTGATGTGTATTTACTGTATGGTACTTGGTGACAAGCCAGGACCACTCGTTTACCATTAAGGTTAAGATTCTGTGGAGATATTCTGAAAAATATGTCCCTTTAAAAAAGGGAGACAAGCTAATAAAAAGTTTAGCAAGTAGCAAAATCACACAGTAACATACCAAGCTTTTTCTCAATTTGTCAGTTACAGTGCTTGGAAGGACAAGATGGGAATGTTCTCTGGAACCTCATGGCTAGTTATTACTTCTGCTTGATATCAATCTCTATGGAAACAATAGAATAACCCATATGTGCAGACTGTATTTGTTTTTATACTTGCTGGGAAATTACCACATAGTACCCATAGAACCTTTTGCTTCCAGTTGCAATTGTATGCATTTGTTAATTATTATTATGATGATGATTATCGCCTCTGAAAGACTTAAAAAGTTGAAAAACCCTTCCACCAACCCCCCTTGACTCCAAAGCCGTATATAAGAACAGCAAGAGGAATAAAGCTTACCTCTTCCCATTCGGATGTGAAGGATGGTGTTCTTTCAGAATTTCCTTTAGAACTATGCTCAGCAGTTGGCGACTCGCTCCAGTTAACCCTGGATGTTTTCTCGCTGGAAGGGTAGGCAATGAGATCCGAATCGGACTTAGAGACATTTTTTGACAAATGCATGTCGATCAGGGCTTTAGGCAAGGACCTTATTCTCCCCAGAGTACAGGCTCTCTCCACAAATCCCCCTGTGCTCACCACCCACTGGTCCCCACTCCGGGATCCACTCTTGCTTGGTCGTGTGCCTACAATGGTATGGTTTTCGAGTTGGCTGCTTTTTTTGTGAAAAATTGTTCTACTGACCACTTTGGGTTTGATTTTCTTCACGAAACGTTCTGAGTTGCTTTCTATGGAAGACTGCTTGAGAGGCAAAGGACTGCTTGCCAGACTGACTCCATCTTGTCCTTCTTCACACTGATCTCTTTTCCCATAGAGGTGAAACGGGTTTTCAGGCGACTCACAGGCTGGCGAGGATCCATGGAGCAGGCCTGCAAATTGCCCAGGATCGTATTCTTTTGGGGGATCACTGTCCTTCTGCTGAGAGAGGTCATCTGCAAAAGGGAGGAAGGATGTCAAGACGCTTGTTGATACAGGACTCTGAAAGTCACGATGCAATGACTGTACTTACGAGCTAGAGCAACAGCCACACATTTGATTTACTGCTACACAGCAATATCTTCACTTCATGAGATAACACCCATGACCCTATAGTCCCATGTATAAAACGAATGTGTGTATATGCACCCACGCGTGTGTGAGTCAAGTCTTCCTGATACACCTCAGGGTTCATTTCAAAAGTACGAAGTGTGTATCAATTAAGTGACTGCATATTCTTCTCCCTCGAGCCCAGGGTGTATATTTTATAGTGAATGAACAAAATTGGGTTTTCTTGAAATGGGACACTCACATCCAAACCCTCGCAATACACGAATCACCATGCAGCAGGACAACAGGCAGGTAAGTCAAGATCGTATAGAAAGACATCCCCCTGTCCTCCTCCTGGCAAATACATTCAAAAACAACAGCATGAGAGGAAGTACAATTAGAGGTAATTTAAGTTTAATAATCCTGATAGTATTAGCTTAAATGTAAAATTAAGAATAATTTTATACAAATTGTATGACTTAGACAAAGGGATTTGTTCAGGCTTAACATAGGCAAACAATGCCACCTGTAATAGCACTAAAAAGAGAGACTCTTCCACAAGAAATTGATGTTGAGCTATGAACACAAGGCTATCTTTTTCTTTCTTCTCTGAAATAGCATTCGTTATTTTCAAATTTCTTCAGATCTTTGGAAATGGGATGCAGAAAAGAAACCAAAGGAGAATGATAACTTCTATTGCTTTAGAATTTTTTCCAAGATAAAACATACATTTTCTCTGATATTTAAAATATTCCATGCTTTTTTATGACTTAATTTGTCTTTTAAAAATATACTGTGTAAAAGCCTGGCCATATTTAGCAAAGGAAGCCATTTAACTTTCTTCAGTGGCCATTTTAGTTCCTATCGGCAGCTAAATATTTGCCAAGATCAAAAGTTAAATTACCTGATAAGCCTATAACCCATCTTGTGAGGAAGTCAAATGTGGCCAAGGTGGTACATAATGATACCACATCCAAAGTTGATTTGTTGATTTATGCTTTAAAGAAGTTAGTTACCATCATAAACCCCAAATACCTACGTTTTTATAAATTAACAGGTAACATTTAATAGACATGTACTGCTCACTAGGCACTGATTTAGGAGTTATAGTTACATTACCTCATTTGACCCTCATAACAGTCCTAGGAAGTGATTATTTGTAATAATACTTATGGTTTTCTGACAGAAAGAGAAATGGTCAAAACGCTAAATTCTTGTATTTTTAAGAAACTGGCAACCACAGTTAAGTCTCATCAGACATTTGGCCAGAGGACACTATAGACAAATATACTCTTTATAAGAAGGGTGGCCCAGGGCTCCTCACTGCTGCCTCCATGGGAGCTGGTGAAGGCATGTGTACTCCTAGCTTTCCAGATCCCTGACTCCGCCCTGGTCTCAGGCTATTCAGAAGTCTGGTCTCTCTGCCCATTCCTGTCATACCTGCATCCTGAGTTGGAAGAAAGACAAGTGACAGGAAGAGAGACCCAAGTGACACCAAGCAGAAAAGAGCAACAATCTGCCCCCAGCTAGTACGGTTATGCTCACCGTATTCTCCCACAGAAAACTCCATCTCTTTCTAAAGTAGCCACACTATGTCTTGAAAACTCCATTCTTCTTTCCCTCACGACAGAAATCTTTCTTAGGGTAGAATCGTGGGCAGGTAGTGGGGCAAGGCAGTTTTGAACTTGGTCTAAAGACTAGAGTTCAACACCTATTATTGTCCATTTTTCAGAAGTCAAAACTAACAATGAGACAACTTAAGTTGCTGGTGTTTCGTACCTAGTCAGTGATTAAGCCGAGGTTCATGTTAAAGTCTATCAGATTCCAATATCCATTGGTCTGGCAAACATATGACTATTGAGACAAAAGAACAATCTAGGGATTGGTTTCCCCCGGGAACAAGAAAGTAGGCTTTGTGGAGAGGGACACATTTCTCTGCTCATGACTATTTCTGGCATTTGGGAACAGTGGCCAAAGAGCATTCGAGTTTTTTGTTTGTTCTTTTTTGTATTGGTTTTGTTTTCTTCTCGGCAATAAGCTAATATTATGAGGAAATAAGACCTGGCATCCTGTTCCCATACTGTTCCTGTTTATTTTCCCATTTTCCTTCCTAGGCCTCTTAGACCCCCTATGGCTTGCCCACATATACCGGCTACTGTGGGGTGACGGATATGGGGAGGGGTGCAGTAGTAAGGAGGAGATGTGAAACAAGGTAGTTCAGCATTTCATTTTGAAAGCTGCTGAAGAAGGATGATGGGTTTGAATTTGAAAGGAAAGTTGAAAAGAGCTAGCCCATTGTGGGCCAAAGATTCTGTACATCTCAATCAAAAGGGTTTCTGACCAAGTTCATTACCTACAGTAAGGAGAATTTTAGGGGTGTAATAGTATTTGAAGTTTTCTGCAAATATTATTATTAGGCTGCCGTTCCCTCTGTGGTTTGACCAAAATGACTATAATTACAGCTCCAAAATACTTTTTCTTTGAGTCGAGACTCACTCTGTTGCCCAGGCTGGAGTTCAGTGGCACCATCGTGGCTAACTGCAGCCTCGACCTCCTGGGCTCAAGGAGATTTTTTTTTTGCCTCAGCCTCCTGAGTAGCTGGGACTACAGGCATGCACCATTATGCCTGGTCAATAGTTCTTATATATATATATATATATTTTGTAGAGACAAGGACTGTTCTGCCCAGGCTCATCTAGAACTCTTGGCCTCAAGCGATTTTCCCACCTTGGCCTCCCAAAGCACTGGGATTACAGTTGCAAGCCACTGTGCTTGGCCTTCAAAAATACTTTATGTTGTCCAAGTCTTCTAGTGACTTCTCTAAGTAAAAGGTAATCTAGTTATCGATTACAAAACTCAATTTCTTGAGTCACAGTTCTTAGCATCATGATGATAACATTTTTGCCAACAGCGGTAAGAAGACAAATGCTACTTGCTTTTTTCAGTGGCCAAATCAAAGAAAATGAGACGTTGATACAAAGCCTCCAGGAAAGCCCGAGTGGCGGGCTGATGGCAATTACAGCCCCAATCTGCCCAGGGGCTCCCTGCAGACACAGCTGTCCCTGCACCCGGTCTCCCATGCTGACTCCCACGTGGCCACAGGCCTTGCACTGCTCAGCCAGACACCAGCAAACACCATCTGTGCAGGGACTCGAAAAGCGTGTGTGTGTTAGACTTGCTCTCTTGCTGCTCTTAGAGCCTTGCCAACACGTGAACCCCCAGGCTGGCTGCTGGATGATGAAATGACACTTATCCAGCTGTTGTTAAATGTAGGTTTTATGGTTTTTCAGGTATGGTGAAACCAATAGATCAGGAGATGGTTGCCAATGAGAAGACAGACTGTTCTACTCACTGATCCAAGAAGTGGGCGTGGCACACCACAGGGGCAACCAGTCGGTCAGGAGGCTGCCGGAGGGAGGGGAGATCCTTTACTGTGGTTTCCATGGGCAGGAACTTGCAAAGCAGGGATAAGCAGGTTTAGAATTGGCTGGTCTGAATACTTTTCAGGGAACTCTGGGGCAGAGGGACTGCACCGCTTTGTCTGGTGCCTGCCTGTAAGGTAATCAGGGCAGGGGAATGAATGGTGGCCTGGACAGCGGAAGCCAGATAAAGGTGGCAGTGGAGGTGTGGCTTTCCATTTGTTTGCCATGAAAAGCATGGCTGTTTACTTTCTCCAGGAATTAGCTAGCCCTGAGAGGGGCAGTTTCTCCAGGGTCAGCAAGGGCCCACATTATCAAAGCATAAAAACAAAAACAAACACCCAGAAAAGAAAAAGACACAGTTAATACACCGGCCACTTCTGCCACCCCAGCAAACAGTCAGCCAACTACCCTGCATGTGAGTGCGGCCATCCAGGACACACCAAGCCCAGGCCAATCTGCCCATGGACCACGGATGCATCAGAGAGCATATTCAGGATAAGCGGAGGCTGGCCCAGACCAGACGGAGAGCCATGAGTGAAATCGGTGGCTGTGCTGTTAAGCCATTAAGCTTGGGTTTAATATATGACAACAGGTAACTAATTCAAGCTATAATCCAGGTTTTAAAGAATTCATACATTCTTCAAAATACTTTCTGGCAGTGTTTATATTTCCACACCTGGAAAAAGATGATAGTAATAGCATATACCCAAAAGTGTTGTAAAGACTGAATGAAATAATAGAAGTACCTTAGTCCATTCAGGCTAATAAAACAAAATTCCATAAACTGGGTAGCTTAGAAATAATATAAATGTATTTCTCACAGTTCTGGAAGCTGAGAGATCCAAGACCAAAGTACCACAGGTCTGGGGTCTGGATTGAGAGGGTTGTTTCTCTAGATGCCAGGAAAGCCATCGTGCCTGTATCCTCACATAGTGAAGAGGCAAATGAGTTCTCTGGGATATCTTTTTTTTTTTTTAATTTTAAAGATGTGGGGTACAATCCAGGGTTAGGTATACAAGTGTTGATTATGCAGGTACCCTTGTTGATGGTATCTTTTATAAGGTTCCTGCTCTCATGACCTAATCACCTCCAAAAGGCCCACCTCCTGAGACTATCACCTTGGGGGTTAGGATTTCAACATATGAACTTTGGAGGACACACATATTTTAGATCATGGCAAGAAGCAAAGCAGTTAGAACACTTTCTCTTACATAGAACAAAGTGAATATATGTTTCTATTATTATAACAATAGTTTCTAATCTAGATGATTTCATTTTTACAAAGACATACAGTAACAGCTGATTGCATTAGACAGACAATAAAGATTATTTTGACATGATAATCATATGAGATTTACTTCTTTGTTTCTATTTGCATATTTTAAAAAGCATACTTTGGAAAGAATTTTTGTGTTTTCTTACTATTTCTTTAGATGAATGGAGGCAAAATATACAGATTAAACTATTTTCATGACTTGCCTCATTTAATTTCACACTTCTCTTTTGACAAGTGGATGCTTCATGCCAAGGTACAGAACTAAATATGCGTGAATTCCAATCTGATAGTTATTCAAAGCAGCATTAGCATTTCAAAGAAATGTCAGAGTAAGTCTCCAATAGTAAGCAGTTCAACCTCTTTTTATCCATCTTTGTCCTGATCTTTATCACCTATATAAATACCTGAATAACAATAAAATACTAAATTTCATGTCAGGAGGAGACCAAATTACAGAAAGCAAGTGACTTCAATTATAGATCAGAACTTTTGTCTGTTGTCACTGTATCCCTTTTAGAAAATTAAAAAAAAATCAATTTCTGATGATGGCATGTTCTACAAAGACAGTAAAGCCAAGTAATGAGAGTGGAATGACAGGAAGATGCTATAAGGGGATAAGGAAATGTCTTTCTGAGAAGTTGACATTGACCAGACACAGGATTAATGATGAAAGAGGGAATCATTCCAAGTTTTGGTGGAAGATTATTGCAAGGCAGAGGGAAGAAGACTTGAGAAGCCCTGAGTCTACGATGAACAACAAGAAGGCCAGTGTGGCTGCTACAGAGTGTGGGGTAAGGGGAGAATGGTTGGTGATCAAATCAGAGAAGAGGGCAGGGCTAGGGTTGGAAAGACATGACTCACACTTTCAAAAGATCACCTGGTACTTCTGATGGCATGAACATGACAATAGTCTAGTGCTGCTTTTAAACTTACCACCCCAAGCTTACTCATAAAAACCATTCAAGGGATAGTGAAAGAATAAAATAAGCACATGGTAGTGAAAGAAAAACGAAACCATGGGTGATACCTTCCCTAAAGCCAGGTGTCGAGGAATCCTCATGGCTCTGGAAAACTGTGAGCATAGCCGAATTCCATGGTAGCGGCAGGATCAGAACTAGATCATCAGCTGTGCAGCTGCTGTGGTGACGAGAAAGGGAAATTCAATGGTGCCTACAAGCTATGGAACCCAGAGATTGCCATCAGATACCGAGTCCCAGAAGGCAAGGGACCCATGCCAAGCAGGATGCTGGGCAGCAAAATCTGAGAACAACCAGCAGAACTTGAAAAAGTCCTGAAACAAGACAATGGGAAGTAGCTTAAACCTGCGAGAATCTCAGAAACAACCAATGAATATGACATCCAGTAGGCTGGAAAGTCACTCTCAAAAAAAGCTTTCCGGAGCAGGATACATATTAAACAGGGTGAAAACACCAGAGACACGAGGGAGGCATGCAAGGCAGACGTCTAGTGGAGGGAGATCCCGAACGAAAATTCGAGCAGCATGTGTCGCGTGCGGGTATGAGGGCACTGCTTTGGAAGGCAAGTATTTGCGTGGAACTCTGGAGAACGTGCAAGCAGCTTTCCTGAATCAAGCAGAGATGTACTGCTATTCCGTCACACTTCACAGCGACAACAAAGGAGAAAACCTCTGAGCCGTGAAGTAGGAGATGCTCCCGTGGCTCATCCCCGCTCCCACACGGGAATCTCTTCCTAATAGTCCAGGACATCTCTTCTCATCTCACATAGGAAACAAAACCAGAATTTAGACAGAACTCCATTTAAAGATACTGCAGGAAAAGGAGATGGAAATAAATGTTTATCAGTTAATGGAAAGAAACCAAGAAATACAGCCCCAAAGAATTTGAATACTGTAACCTACAATTTCAAAATTCGTTAAAAGAAATTTTTAGGGGAGGCAGGGAGTTGGGATTAATGGAAGTCGATATCTGCCTGGGGAAGGGGGCGCATACCTCATCATCAAGGGTAACTTCACAATGAATATTTGTATACCTAACCCTTAACTGTACCCCACAATTTTAAAATAAATTTTTTTTTAAAAAGAAATTTTTAAAATGCTCAAAGCTCTGAAAGAATGCCCTAAATCCTAAGCAGAGAAGTTCAGGAAAGAGCTTGCAGGCCCTGCCTTTCCCCCTACCGTTTCACTCCATGAGCAATTCAGTTCTAATGTCAGTAGGTGGGGAGGAGCAAGAAGGCATCCAGCACCTAAGTCAGGGTGGGGTGTAGCAGTGGTCTAGAGGGGGGCCGCAGAGCCTGAGCAGGGTAAGGGGAGTGTCCATGTTTGGGGCAACCCACTATGGCATGTTGGAGCCAAGCAGGGGCAGGCTGGTGTCCACATTGGAGAGTGGCCCCGCATGGAGAGCCAGAGGCCAGGTTGGATGGGAAGGGAATTCACGTAGGAGGATTGGCCTGGCAGGAGTCAGAAAATGAGCAAGACGAGAAGAATGTCCCTACAGAGGGCTGGCTTAGCAAGGAGTGCCAGAACTTGGAAAAATAAAAAAAAGAAAGGGTGAAGAGGGTATCCATGTCCAGAAGAAGAAAACATTCATGTATAGGGTGGGCTGGTATGGGATGTCAAAGCCCCATCAGAAGGGAGGGATATCCTCATGTGGGAATGGCTTGATACAGGGGGACGGAGCCCCAGAAGCATAAGCAGGTATTTATACAGTGGGATAAATTTGCATGAGGAGTCAAATCTCTATCAGGGTAATTAAGATGTCTGGGTAGGGAGGAGGTGGCGATAGACATGCAAGATTGGTTACTTATAGAGGGATGGATCAAACAGGTAAACACGTTAAATATCATGGGAGCCAGGTTTCTTACTATTTTAGGAGGGTTTTATAAATATAAAGAAGGCCGGGCTCGGTGGCTCAGCCTGTCATCCCAGCGCTTTGGGAGGCCGAGGTGAGTGGATTGCCTGAGCCCGTGGGTTTGAGACCCACCTGGGCAACTTGGTGAGACCTCATCTCTACAATAAATCAAAAAAAAAAAAACAAAAAACTAGCCGGGCGTGGTAGCAGGCACCTGTAGTTCCAGCTACTCGGAAGGCTGAGGCGGAAGGATCGCCGGAGCCCAGCAGGTCGAGGCTGTAGTGGCCGGGAGTGGCCACTGCACTCCAGTCTGAGTGACAGAGTGAGACTCCAACTCAAAAAATAAATAAATAAATAAATAAATAAATATAAAGAGAGAAAACTAGATGCATGATGTTGGATTAAAATGGGAGGTGTCAGTTTTTTAAGATAGATAAGTAGATAGGTAGGCAGAGGGGGAGAGAGAGAGAGAGAGAAAGAGAGCGAGAGAGAGAGAAATATATATTTGTGTATGTCTGTATTTGCATACATACATTACCTAACTCTGTCCACTGAGAGGGACTGGGAAATTGACATCTCAGTAGAAATTAGTAAAGCTCAGATTTTGGTTTCTAAATATATTTTTCACCAAAAGAACCAGAAATCCTTTGAAAGATGGCCAGGGCCAGTACAGGGAAAGTACAAGATAAGCCTAGAACATCTTGTGCCAGAAAGCAAGGAAGTACTCAAAGAACAAAGGAGCATGTCAACAGGACAGAGATACCAGCTTGAATGCATTCCTATTGGTTACACTGAGGACAATTTTGAAAAAAAAAACGACAGTAATAGATTACAATTCATCAAATAGAACAGAAAAAAACATGAACCCATAAAAATAAATAAACAAACAAAAAAACAAATAATTTAAAAGTTTGATTAGGAATGGAAAATTTAAATAATTTCAAATTGTCTCCCCACAGAATACTTATTAATTGCAAAGGGAAAAAGAGTCACTCTACAATGAAGAAATCTGGGGGGCACTACCTTAATCAAATGGTCAAGGTGAAAATCGTCAATAATAGAACAAATCAAAATCATACTCTGATAAAGATACCATAAGAAAAATGTAGAATCACTTCTGGATTTTCCTGCCAAAGATTTATAACCTAAATCTAATCATGTAGAAATATCACAGAAGTCCTATTTGTGGGACATTCTACAAAATAGCTGGCCTGTAATCTTCAGAGATGTTAAGGTCAAGAAAGCCAAAGAAAACCAGAGGAACTCTTCTGGACTGAAGAAGACTAAAGAGACATTATGACTAAATGCAGCATGTGACCCTGAACTGGATCCTTTCATGATAAAAAGTATTACTGGGCAAAGTAGCAAAACTTTAACGGAATGTGAGGAATCGATGCTAGTAATGCATTAATGTTAATTTTCTGATTTGGTTGTTCTGTGAACATACTTGCTTGTAGGAAATACACACTAAAGTAGCAGTTCTCCAAGTGAAGTCCAGGGATTCTTTGGGTCTCCAGGATTGTTTCTGGGCTTTTGTGAGGTCGAAACAAATTTCAGACTAATAAGAAAACATTATTTGCCTTTTTAACTTTCATTGTCTCATAATAGTTGCTCTGAGGCTCCATGATATGTCTTTCCACAGGGGAAATACATGAAGTCTCTTCATACAAGTATCAATGGTTGGAGCTGGCATGCTGCCACTTCTTGACTGAAGAAAGTCATGTGTCTAAACCTCATGTTAATGGAGTGAGGATTAAGTGTTCATCTACTCCTCTATAGCACTATACTGTAAAACGGCAGAAGACAGTGAAGAACTAAGAACCGTAATCTCATCTACTACAGGATATTTATAACGTTTCCCACTTAAAAATAATGTTTGCTCTAAGTTTGAGATAGATAACATTTATTAAGTTAAATATCTTCTAAGGTTGCTGAGATTTTTAATTATCATTAGATGTTGAGTTCATATCAAATGTTTTCCTACATCTGTTGAGCTGACTATATAATTTTTCTCCTTTAATCTACTAGTGTGTATGACATTTACATATTTTCTAATGTTAAACACTAGATATTAATGGGATAAACTCAATGTGTTCATGATGAACTTTCTTTTTCATATCTTGCTAGATTTGGTTGGTTAGTGTTTTGTTTGAAATTTTTGCATCTATGTTCATTTATGAAATAGGCCTTTATTTTTATCTTTTTATGTTGAACGTCCACTTTTGATACAGGGATTGTAGCCTCATAGAATTAGTTGAGGAAAATTCATAGTTCTCTAAAGGAGTTTGTGCAAATTGGAATCATCTGTTTTTTGAAAGCATTTACATTTAATTTACCTTTAAAATCATCTGAACTCAACATATGCTTTGTGGGAAGACTTTAAAGTATTCATTAAATTTACTTAATAGTTACAGGACTACCTAGAGTTTCTATATCTTTTTGAAGTTTTTGTAAGTTAAATCACCCAGAATTTGTCTATTTTTTTGGTATTAAAATTCATTGGCACAAAGTTAATCATAATTTATTAATTAAACATATTTTGAATCATTTTTATATCTGATCTGATATTATAAAATTTATCTTTTTAATCTTTTAAAATCATTTTTAAGGAGTATATTTTTATACTACTCTTTACTAACATTGCTTATTTATACTTTTTTCTTGATCATTTTGACTGAAAGGTGCATTACTTTGCATCATCAAAGATTTCACTTCTGGTTTTGTGGAATTTATATTAAATATTTGCTTTCTATTTCATTCATTTCTGTTCCTTACCATTTCTCTTCTTCTGTTTTCCTGGGTTTATTCTATTATTTCTTATAAAATTTCCTAAGTTGGCATTTGGCTCATTGGTCTTCAGCATTTCTTCTTTTCTAATATACACACTTAAAATTTCTAAGTTCAACTTATGTTGTTTTCAACATGTTTGATATTTAGCATTTACCTTTTTGTTTAACTTTAAATATTTTAAAGTGAGTATTATGAAATATCCAACTCATTTCTCATGTCTTGCTTAGTAATGTGTATTTAAATTCAGAAATATATGGTGATATTGTGGGGAACTTTTAATTTAATTATTTTCAGAAAATGTAATATGTATGAATCTGAGTCTTTGACACTTGAAACTTGCTTATAGCCAAGTCAAGACAACTTTTCATGAGAATAACATGTATTCTCTAATTGTTGAGTATAAAACTCTATGTATTTTATCAGATTAAGTTTATTAGTTGAAGTGTTAAAAATCTTCCAGTGAGTGTGTTGAAATCTCCCAGTTTTAGTAGACTTCTGATTTTTTCATGTAGTTCTATTAAATATATATATTACATGATGTATACTGTATATATAATTTTAAGTGCATACATTCTTGGTAATTCAAAACTTGTATCATTTCATAATAATTCTCTGTATCCTTAGTAATGGCTTCAGTGTTAAAGACTATTTTGCTTGATGCTGATGTAGCTATCCCAGCTTTCTTTCTACTAACATTTCTCAGGTATAACTGCTTTCATGTTAGCTTTTCCTTTTCCATGTGCCCTTGGGTATAAATATGTCTGTTATTAACACAAAGAATATAAGGATGAACTTTGTTTTCTACCATCTAACATTCTCTTCCTTTGAACTGGTGCATTTAGCTAATTTATGTTTGTTTTGATAATTTATATATTTAGACTTGGTTCTACTATTTCACTTCTTGATACATATTTATCCTTCATATTCTATTTTTGCCTTTATTCCCTTTTATGTTCTTTTTTTTCTTATTTAATTTTTTCTCTCTATGTACATATGGCCTGAAACTTATGCACTTTATTTTTATTCTTTAGGTATCCTCAAAATTTTACTATACATTTTAAATTTATCAAAGTCTAAAGTTAAACAATATCCACTTATACACTCCCCTCTTGAACAATTTAAAAATTTAGAGCACTTTAAATTCAATTCTTCCTTTCCTAATAAATATTGTTGTCAGTGATTTAATTCTTTTTGTTAGTCTTACAAGTCAGGTGTTAGTATTTAATTCAGGCCATTATCATTTCAATTTGCTCATGTTTGCCATTTTATTTGCTCACCATTCCTTCCTTAGAATGGCCTGAGGTAATTTTCTTTCTTAAAGCCATCATCGGGGCCCAGCTCCGTGTCTCAGTCTGTAATCCCAGAACTTTGGGAGGCTGAGGCGAGTGGATTGCCTGAGCCAGGTGTTCGAGACCCACCTGGCCAACTTGGTGAGATCTTGTCTCTACAATAAAACAAAAATTAGCCGGGCATGGTAGCCCGTGCCTGTAGTTCTGGCTACTTGGAAGGCTGAGGGGAAGGATCGCCGGAGCCCAGCAGGTCGAGGCTGTAGTGGCCGGGAGCGTGTCACTGCACTCTAGTCTGGGTGACAGAGTGAGACACCGACTCAAAATAATCATCATCATCATCATCATCATCGTTGGGATTTTCCTTTTATACAGGTCTGGTGGCAAATGCTTCAGTTTTTAACTATGTCTTTAGATTTTACTTTCACTTATTAAAAATATGTTTGTAAGTTAATAACTTTAGGCTGAGAATCCTTTTGTCTCACACTTTGAAGATATTTTTCTACCTTCCTGTGGCTCCCATCACTTTCTGGATAAGTCTCCTGTCATTATACCCATCCTTCTTGTATGCAACCCATCCTTTCTCTCCACCTGCCTCGAAAATCTCCTGTGTCTTTCAATTTCAAAATAATCTGTCTCAGTATGGATATATTTTTATGTATCCTGCTTGAAATACAGTGTGCTTTCTGGACCTGTGAATCCACATTTTTATCAGTTCTGGAAAAAATTTAGCCATTATCCATCAAAAAATTTCCTCTCCTATATTTTCTTTATTATTTCCTCCTGAGTCTTTTATTAAGTTAACCTCTCATTCTATCCTTCATATCTTTTCATGCCTTCTATATTTTCAGCCTTTTTGGCTCTCATGATATACTTTAGGTAATTTCTTTAAATGTATCCTTCAATTCACTAATTCTGTCTTCATCTGTGCACAATCTATTCATTTAGGGTCTTAAAAATAATTTCAAGTGTTATATTTTTCATATCTAGAAATGTCACTTATTTTCCACATTTGCCTGCTATTTACAGATACTTGTTATTTTTACTCATGATTGAACATATTATCTCTTTAAACATTTTGTTTGTATATAGTGGTTTGATTTTCTATTTCTAGCAACAATATCTATAGGCATTGGGGCTAAATATGTGTTTGTTATTTTTGCTGATTCTTACTTATAGTGGTTTGCTTTTTAAGATATTTAGAAATAATTATTAACTCATTACTTGATTTTAATCTATGGAAATTTGTCAATCTAATCAGGGAATGCTTCCTGCAGAAAGGATCTATATTTGCCTTCTGCCTCCCTGGAAAGTCTTGACTCAGCCTTCCAACCTTACCACTGAGTCAGGGAACGGTGTCCCAAATTGCAGCGCTATTATTAACATCTGCACTCAGAACAACATCGAACCTCTCATTTTCCATCATACTTTTTTAGAGAGCAAGGGTTATTAGAATAGGTAATGTCTCAAATAATGTGTCCTATGCAAAATATAACTTTTCTGCTACAGAAAGATTCTCGGAGCACCTAGACTGACATAATACTTTGAAGAAAAGTATTTTTATTGTAAAAATGTACTTTCATAAAAATTTTACTTTAAAACAGCCCATAGTTTATTAGGACCCAAAAGTTTTTTAATGTGACTCTTGAAATGATTTGTATCCTACTACACAGAATTAATAATAAATTGTCTTTCCATGCATGTTTATACCTTATAATGTATGATGTAATATATAAATCAATAAATTATCCTGAGAATTACATAAATAAGAACAAGTTTGCTATAACTGTGGACTCAAAGCAAATTCTTTTAAAATAAGATCCCCCTAGAGAGGAGAACTTTTTAGTAAATGGTACTGGGAAAACTGGTTGACCACATGCAGAAAATTGAAACGGGATCTCTACTTATCACCATACTCAAAAGCCAACTCTAGATGGATCAAAGACCTAAACATAATACTGCAAATTCTAAGAATCCTAGAAGAAAACACAGGAAACACTCTTAGGAACATTGGAGTAGGCAACCAATTCTTGATCAAATCCCGAAAAGTCATAAAGAGGTAAGATAGACAAGAGGGACCGCATCAATATGCACAGTTTTAAATATATTTTTTTCTGATGTGAATTGATCTAGTTTAATTTAAGAGAAGCAAAATGACAGTTATATTATCTTAATTTAAAAGTGTATTTCTTCAGAGGAACTTAGATGAGTTTCTAGATGTCATTTTATGAATACTGTAGCTAGGTAATCTTGTCTTTATTCAACTGAAGGAAAATTTTATATTTCCAAAAGTGTATGGAAAGAAATACAAATTACATGAGATTTTCAAAGACTGGAACTAAAAGCAATATTGATACATTTGCAGATCTGTATAACCATCCTAAAACAGAAAAATTAACTCAATGGGAAAATAAATAAATAACCTAAATCTGTTTCAAACTATGCCCCCAAAGAAAGTTGCATAACTTTGTATCAGTCCCTTGACCAACCTAGATAACCATTCCTTCTCTCCACTATGAGAGGAGTACATCAACACAAACTTCCCAGCAACAAAATCCAAATTTAGCAGTAAATACATGATTATCTCTCTGGTCAAAATGGGCCAGAAGCAGGCTAACCATGTTTTGTTACCTAAGTCCAGAAACTACAAGGTAATGTTAGTGATAATAATAAGTACACACACTCCTGTGTGTATACCCACACACATGCACACCTGCATACACCAGGCATATCATGCCTACTTAAGGCCCTGCAGGTGTCAAAGACAGCATATGATATGGTTACCCGCTACTCACTATTTTTCTATTTTTATGTCTTTAACCTTTAATCTATATACAATAAATTTACTTTTTTGGTGTAGAAGTCTATGAGTTTTGATGAATGCATGAGTCATGTAATAACCACCACAGTCAAGATATAGAATAGTTCTGTCAGCTGAAGAAGATTGCCCTGTGCTGCTAGTTTGTAATCACACTTCCCTAATCCCTGGAACCTCTAGATCTTTTCTCTGTGTTTACAGTTTTGCCTTTTCCCAAAATTTCACATGTATACGTGTGTGTGTGTGTGTGTGTGTGGAGAGAGAGAGAGAGAGAGAGAGAGAGAGAGAAATGTTATACATGTAGCCTTTTTGGTCCAACTCTTTTCACTTGATATAACTCCTTTGAGATTCATTCATGCTATTGGTTTGTATCCATTGTTCATGTATTTTTATTTCTGGGTAGTTTTTTGCACGAATGCACCATATTTGGTTTATCTATTCACATGGTGAAGGACTTCAGGTTGTTTTCAGTTTGAGGCAAGTATGAATAAAGGTGCTATAAACATTCATTACAAGTTTTTGTTTTTGTTTTGCACACATGAACTTTCATTTCTCTTTGGTAAACATCTGAGAGTGGATTTCTAGATGGTATGGCACACGTATGTTTAACTTCTGTCCAAGTGTTTTCCACAGTAGTTGTACCATTCTACATTCCCGTCAGCTATGAATGAGAGTTCCTCATCCTTACCAGGAATTGCTATGGTCAATTTTTTGTTGTTTTGTTTTGTCTTGTTTTGTTTTTACCATCTAAATATGTGTGTAGTGGTATTGCTTTGTGATTTTAACATTCATTCCGTTAATAACTAATTATGTTGAACATCTTTTCATGTGTTTATTTACCATCCTTATATCTTTTTTGATGAATCGTCTTTTCAAAATTTTGTCCATTTTTTAATTTTGTGGTTTGTTTTATATTTTTTAGTTTTGTGTGTTTTTATATGTGTTATGACCACTTAAGAACTGGAATTACAACAGATATGAAATCTCTATCCATCGTATTATCAACACTTACACATAGGATAGGTGGCTTGGTCAGAATTTTGTAACAAGTCTGTTTTGGCAATAAATAAATTACATAGTTTATACAGTCATGCTTTTTTTCTGTCTCATCTTCTTCTGGTGAAAATTGGTGTACCTTTCTGGAAGTTTATCAATGTCTACTGAAACTTAAAAATGTACATGCTCTTTGCCCTAGGAATGCTTTTCTTAAATAGTCAAAGCTATCTATAAAGAATTAATTACAGGGATATGCCTCCAAACACTGGTAACAAATGCAAAAAATTAGAAACCACTTAAAATTTCAAAAATAGGAGACTGAGTAAATTAATATTGGCACAAGAATACCAAGAAATGCAATGAATCTATTGAAACAAAATTGGATTTATCAAAGTAGGATGCACCAGAATTGCATTTATTGACTCAGGATGATGATTCTGATTGATTTTCTCAAATTGGTATTTGATAATCAATATTAGCAAAATTATATGCATAGTTTGGCCTATTTTAAATAAAAATAATATGCAAATATATTCATTAAGTTAATATTTACTAAGCGTCTACTGTTTATCAGAGACTTGGAATACTGAGATAAGTCAAAGAAAATGATAAACTGGCAAAATATAGCTCTAAAATTTTAATAAGTCAATTTATTTTTATCTTTTTCCTTAGAGTTGCCTAGATAGCAAGGTAAATGAAGGTCAAATTATAATGCAATGCTTGCATGTATGCAGGGAGCAGCTGGTTCAGGAGTCACTCAGAAAGACAGTTTCAAATCTAATTATATCAGTTTCTACCTATGCAAATTGGGGCAACTCATTTAACCTCATCTATAAAATGGAGATATTACAAATACTGTGTGAATTAATAAAATATTTCAAGTAAGGCAACATAATGTTTTCACAGGGTGAATGCAACGTAAGTATGAATTATTATTATTACCATTTAAAAATTCCAAGAAAATTTTTTAAATAGTAATTTTTACCAATAGAAATTGTAAGCAAGTTAATAAAATAAGAACTAAGTAGCAGCACCAATGATCTTGTGTGCATCTATATAAACTCTGACTTCTAGGTATTGATTTGATTTTATATGTGTGTGTGTGTGTGTGTGTGTGTGTTACATTACTTATCATTAGTTAAAAATGAATACTTTATAAAGATAGTAAGGATGTAGAGAACGTTGAGATATTTCCTCACTGATATTATTTACCTCTATATGAGTAGATTGATACCAAATTTAGCTATTAAAGATGTATGTTTCCATACTGGAGCACTAACATTGACATCCTTGAAGCAAAATACTTGGTTTGCAAATAATTGGAAGGTTGCAAAGTACTCTAAAATTGTATGACCACTAATAGCTATAATTAAGGGGCCAGTAATGACCACAATTGCATGTGGATAATATAAGGAAATGGGTGACACATTCTAATTCTTAATGACACTGGAAAGAAAAGGTTATGTATCAGCAAATTTGTTAGCATTTTTCATTACATTTAAATCTGTCCATGAGAGATAAGTACAGCTGCTGCATAGAGAATTAAAAGATCAAAGTAGTCTTGGGCTCTATCAAACTTAGGATAAAGATGTTATCCCTGAGGTCTCCCCTCGGTGCATACGTGCTGGGCCTATGCAATTAGAATTGGTAGTTAATTTTGTAGAAATGAGCTATATTATGGTGTTGAGTAAGGAGATCCTTTAAATAGCATAAAAAGATAGAAAATAATAAAGAAGGCAAAGGGAGATAATCACAGGGATTTGTAGAGCATGCTTTGATCACCAGCTGGTCACCTAAGTGTAGTTTCTGCACTGCTTATTGCTAAACGCTTTTTACTTGGAGATGAATATTCATGATGCAAAAAAAACTTCAAATATCTTGCTAAAATTATTAGATTATGTGATAGAGAAAAACTATTAAGGGTTTGTAATGTCTCATTTTTTAAATCCCCTTTAACTTTATTTTTACTTCCAAAAAGAAAAAGTGTCATTAAAGCCACATCAGAGAAACAGTTTCAAAGATCTACCCCCTATGGTCCTCCAGTCCTGACTCTGTAGTTCAAGTAAGAACCAAAGCTACATATTTTGCTCCAGCAAATTGACAGTTCTCCTAATTCAGCTAATAAATTGTAAAGTCAGTCTTAAGTATACTATAATAAACAGAAAATATAGTTGTATATCCTGCTTTTTAGATTCTTTTTTAAAATAAATGTTATTGTGTATACTTGAGATTTACTTGTATAATATGATGTATGGAATACTATAGATAGCAAATTAACTTCTATAGTGAAGCTGATTGATATATTTATCATTTTATATAATTACTTTTTGTGACAAGAGCAGCTAAAATCTACTTATTTCACAAAAGTTACTAAAATAATTTTATTAAGTTTAGTCTTCATGTTACACATTACAGCAGTAACTCATTCATCTTACATATTTGCTACTTTGTATTTTCTGACCTATATGTCCCCATTTTGTCCCCTCCCACCATCTACCCATGGTAACCGCTGTTTCATACTCTGTCTACTTGAGGATGGATAGATGATGATGATAGGTAGATAGATGGATGGATAGATATATTCCACATATAACTGAGATCATACAATATTGTTCTATGTCTGGCTTATTTCACTTAGCACAATATCTTCCGGGTCTATCCATGTTGCAGCAACGGCATGATCTCCTTCTTATTTAAGACTAATAGTCTTAATAATTGAACTTGAATATGTGCTGTCAGTAAGGGCTTATTTGCCTTTAAATCTTCTTGAATTCATTTCTTCAAATACAGTTAAATTTTCAAGAGCATTTGTACTATTAAGTGCAAATATTTTAAAGATAAAGTTTCTTTATCTTTTTATATCGTCTTCATTTAATGCATTGCCACCCACATAGTTAGAGCTCGGTAAGTATGTAAGAAAAGAGAAGAAAAGAAAGACAAAGAGAAAAGGAAGAATTCCTACTGTAAAATAATGACTGGATAGATAGAGTACCCCTCTGAACTTTGCACTGTTTCTGCTAAATGAATTTTAAAAGCAAAATTGAACTTTATGTTTTAATTTAGCCATGAATATAAATTTATTTGAAATATTACAAAACTTATAACTGAGCTAGTATATAGTTTTAGGGAATATTTATATTGTGTTGCAGTGCTGGCTTTCATGTCTTTATTCCTTGTAATGGCATTTGTTGAAATCACCATTATTTCTCTTTTACAAAAAATAAAATTTAAAATGTTTTTCTAAATATAAAAGTCATACATGCTCAGTTTAGCATTTGAAAAATGTCAAAAACCTATTTTAAATGTATATTAGAAGAAAATTTAAAAATGTACAAACTTACCCATAATTCCACTTCCCAAGAATAATCATTTTATATTTTGATATATTTTCTTCCTGAAATTTTTTATTTCTAAAAAATAAAATGTATTTCTAAATTTCCTTTGTTCACTTCATTCTGTTTTTTAAATGTATATTGTAAAAAGATCAGATGTGGTGGCTCAGGCCTAAATTCCAGGACTTTGGAGGCCCAGGTGGGAGAATTGCTTGAGTTCAAGACCAGCCTGAGCAACAGTGAGACTTCTTCTCTACAAAAAATAAAATAAAATAAAATAAAAAGCTTAGCCAGGCACGGTGGCATACAACTACCTGTAGTCCCAGATACTCAGGAGACTGAGATGAATAGATCACTTGGGCCCAGGAGGTCGAGGCTGTGGTGAACCATGTTCGTGCCACTGAGCCTGAGTGACAGAGTGAGATCTCGACTCAAAAAAAAAAAAGTATATATCTTTCTATTTCACACAGATAATTTACCACAGAAAAGCATAAAGTACAATTTTTTTAAAGTACCTTGAAATATACTACCATATGCTAAACGACTATGAATATGAAGAATTAGTAAAATATTGATTGTTATAGTTCCTTCATTAGTGTTATGTACATGAACATCAAACAGCAAATTAATCCTGGTGTGAAAACATAATAAATATTTGTCTACAATTATTTATCCAAAAATTGGCTTACAATGCACTTGATTCATAATTGTTATCTACCCTCTCTAGTTATCTCTTCTGTAGGACTATTAACTGAACATTCCATATTTTTGCTGTCTTATTTTTCATGGACTTGGAATGTTTTATTGAGGTAGATAGCATCAACTACAAAAGAATAAAGTCGCCTATAAAAGTTACACAGTGCACACTTGATTGCAGGTAGAATATTAGTTTTGGGGAAATCTGTTCAAAGACGTATTTATTGTTCTCTACCCTTTGGTTTAGGTTAATAGTAATCATTTCATGACTTCTAAATTTAGCATACCAGAAATTACCTTTAGTGAAATTTAAATAGTGTTTTAAAAATTAAAGGTATTTTGAAATCTTCACCCACAGCCTATATTTTTAGTACAAAAACTATAATAAAAAGGTCTATGGGTTCTCTCTTGCCCTTTCTTCTCCCTTCCCTCCTAGTCTTCAAGTTCTTATTCTTGCAATATATAACAAGAGAGAAGCAAGAAAAAAAATTATTTTCTTCCTTAGTTTTCCTGCTTGTGTCTATTATCCCCAAAGTAAGAGCACTTAAAAATTCAAACATAAAGGCCACAATCTAATCTTCTCACTTAAAGCCAGTTCTTTAGTTTATTCCTCCTAAATGCATTATTTAATCCATTAGATTACAAATTTCTGTTATGTCATATAAACATGTAAAAACAATCCTAAAGTTGAAAATAAAAGATTATCTTATTTTCTACTAGCTTGTGCTTAATATCAACTTGTTCTAGATAAACATGTTCATAGATAAATTGAGAATATAGACAAAATCATGGTTTGTATTCATATTTTCATAAATCCCTTATTCATGACCTATACTTTGAAGTTCAGACAGAGTCTAGCACTTTTCATTTCACCAAGTCTGCATTAGAAAAACACTGCACCTTCATTTTCTCAATTTTATGCCCTCTACAACTAGCTGGGGCAATACCTCCTGTAGGCCACCTTAAGGCATGTGAACCATCTTCTGACTGCATGCCAAACAAGTCACCAGTTTTTCATGTCCAAGAACAGTTATTTAACTTGGGTTAGATTGGTATTATTTTATGGAATCAGTAGTGTGTCACATTGTCATAGGAGTTTGGGAATTCCCTTTAAGATTACTGACTAAATTAAAGGTAATAAATTTAACAATTTAATTCAAAATCTCTTCTGGTACCTAGCCACATGCAGAAATAAATGATAGATAGATAGATAGATAGATAGATGATAGATAGATAGATAGATAGATAACTTCCATAGACTTTGATATTTGATGGAAGGAATAGACTCACTAAAACAGAAGTACTGATTTTATATTTCTCATAAGATCTAGACAATGAACAAAAGGCGGGGGAGTACAAAGTGAAAGCCTCAAGTATCTGGTATTATATTTTAGGTGGAAATATCATCCACTTAATAAGATGTACAGGTTGGGCTATATGAATTGCCAATATTCAACTGTCTTTAACTTTAAAAATACTTTTCAGATGGTACAACCAAAATACTAGCAGTTTTTGCTCTTAAATAGAGAATTCTTATTGCTCATACCAACTTAGGGAGCAGGAAACTATTTATCATATAAAAGTAACATTATGTGATGCATAACTTCATCAACAATTATTAATTACTGTATATTTAGAACTTAACAAACTATTAAAAGAGCAGTTATCAAATAAAACTAACTGTACTAGTTTAATGTGTCAAAAAATATGATTAAAATTATCCCTTATGCAAAGTGGTACAACCTCTTTGGAAGACTGTGGTGATTTCTGAAAGAACTAGAAATTGACCTTCCATATGACCCAACAATTCCCTTATTGGGAATATGCCCAGAGGAACTCAAATCATTCTACAAAAATATACCTGCACACGAATGTTTGTTGCAGCTCTATTCACAATAGCAAAAACATGGAGCCAACCATACTGCCCATATATAGCAAGAGAGAAGCAAGAAAAAAAATTATTTTCTTCCCTAGTTTTCCTGCTTGTGTTTATTATCCCCAAAGTAAGAGCACTTAAAAGTTGGACTGGATTTTTAAAATGTGGTACATATACACAATGGAATATTATGTAGCCATAAGAAAGACAAACATATGGACTTCACAGCAACTTGGACGGATTTAGAGTCTATCATACTCAGTGATCTATCACAGAAACAAAGAGCAGAGTATCATAGGTTCTCACTCATAAGCAGACCTTGAACAATTATAATACTATAAGAAAGGGATTGGCAGTAGTGGGAAACTGTGAGGGGAGAGGGGGAGAGTCAGTTTGACAGTTAATAGTTTGGCAGTTGAGGGAAACTGCTAGGGGAGGAAGGGGCACACCTCATCAATAAGGGTACTTGCATAATCAACGTTTGTATACCTAACCCTGAATTGTACCCCACATTTTTAAAATAAAAAAATTAAACAAACAAACAAACAAAAGTAAAGTAAGGGTTACTTTAACCCGAGAACTGCAATACTGTGACAGTGAATCAGAAAGCTGAGAGGGCTACTAAATGATCAACAGGTGGGTAGTGCATGTTTAGTATGCATATGCGCTAAATAAATATGTGACAGAGAGGGACAGTATGAGATTTCATCATGATACTCAGAATGGCACACAATTTAAAACGTATGAATTGTTTATTTCCGGTATTTTCCATATAGTATTTTTGGACTGTGGTTGACCACAGGTAACTGAAACTGTGTAAAGTGAAATGCAGCAAAGTTTGTGTGTCGGGGCTATTGTACTCTTATAGGCGATATTACAGAACTTTTCTCAAGTTCTTGTGTTGAGGCTTAGAAAACAATACCCCAAAGTGAAGTCCTCAGAAGCAGCCTAAAAAACAAATCTCGCTGATCTTCTCCTGCCTTCTTGTCTCTTGCCTCCCCATTCTCCCCCAAGACAAGCCTTGGAAACTAGAATTCCTCTTCCCCAAGGCAGGTCATAGAAACCAGAACCTCTCTCCCCCAAAATAGCCATGAAATCTATACATATTTATTTAACCTTTCTGGCTAAGAACAGGTCATCAATAAATATTCTGATCTACTTTGATAGTAAGTCACAAGACCTCCCCCACCCCCTTCCAGAAAAGGTCTTGCACCATACCAGGAGATAGAAATACTGCAGAGAGAGGCCAAGAAGAATCTGAATAAATAGGGCTTTCTGGGTTTCCTCACTCAGTCTATTTCCATTAAGTCATACTCTTCTTATCCAATCACAGTTCTAGACAGCTGTCCATTCTTCATCTAACATAGAAATAATAATGAATCTTGTTTTCTGTATTTGTGCGTCTTTATTCTGAAGGTTTCCACTTCACGTATAATCTTGATTAAATCAATGTATTATTTTATTATTGTTAACCTGTCTTTTGTTATAGGAATACCATGACCCTTATGGTGGGGAAAAAAAGTGATCACCGCTTGCCCATTCAAACATTTGCATTTGTGGTGTATGGAAATGCTCTTATATGACCATGTGAATCTGCAAACGAAAATTATAATGAAATGAAACAGATGTTTACTACTGATGAGAAACTGTATGTGATGCTACTACCAAAATATCCATCTTCTGTATAAATAAACTGTTTTTCTTTTCTGCCTTTCTCTATGAGTATTGGAATCTCTGAAGTATGTTATTCATTGCAGGAAATATAATGGTTGGGGGATATAGTAATAAGATTTAAGTGTCATATTAAAGAAATTGTTGGAAAATTATCTCAGGAAAATTGAACAGCTGCTTATTTCCCCTTTTTATTATTTCTAGGAAGTGAAACTTTTAAACTAGAGTTTCCTAGGGTGGATTACAGGAAGCTTATGAACTAAGAAAAAGATAATAAAATGTAGGAATCCAGGGAGAAGAAAACATTTTTGTCAAGAGATATATTTGAGGATAATGCTTAAAAATAATTTCTAGAGAAATTTTTTCTTCACATGTTAATGAACTTTAAGAGACATTTTAATGAAACAGTAAAATTTGCACACATTATTTCTCTTAAAGCTCACTTGACTAGAAAAAATATTTTAGAAAGTTTGTGGCATTTATTTGGAGTAAGTATTTTCTGTTTATGATTCTTCCTTCATGAGGTAGGTCAATCTCTTTCAGCTTCTCACACGGTCTTGTGTATCATTGTGAATGGGTACTCAGCGTGACACTTCTGATTTTCAAAATGTGTGTGTGTGTTTTTTTTTCCACACTGACCAATTCTCTGATACCAACTGGGTGTCCTATAATTTCATTCCATTCTGACACTACCTGCTTGGAGTTAGAGTCAGCCCCACAAGTTAAGGGCTCAGTCCCACAAGACTGCTCCCACTTTCTTCTAGGGGTACAATCACACATCTGGGCCTCCTGCACTTCTGAGTGACCAGCTACAAATTGGTGGTGTCTAGGATCCCCTCTGTAGGTCTGATCACCAATGAATGACTCATAGAATTCAGGGAAGCACTTATGCTGGCTGGTTTTTCATAGAGGACAGAGGAAGAGTTGGATAAAGAGATACACAGCACAAGGTTTGTGGGAAGGGGCATAGAGCTTTCATGCCCTCTGGGTGTGCCAACTTTCCACACGTTCAGCATCCAGGAAGTTCTTTGTACCCAGTAGTTCAGGGATTTTATGGAAGCCTCATCACACAGGCATTATTAATTATTAACTCAATCTTCAGCCTCTCTCACTTTCCTGGAAGATGGGAATAAAGGGAATAAGGGGCAGGGCTTGAAAGTTTTAAACTTCTATTTCTAGTCTTGGCCTTTCTGGTGACCAGTCTCCATCCAGAAGCCCACCAAGAGTTACCTCATTAGAACAAAAGATGCTCCTATCAAGCAGAAAATTCCATGGGATTAGGGGGTCTGTATCAAGACCTAAAGCAAAAGACCAAATATTAAAACAAAAGATTCTCCTGTACCTCTATTGCTCAGGTAATTACAATGGTTTTAGGAGCTGTTTGCCAGGAACCTGGGATAAAGACCAAAATGTATATTTCTTGAAAATCACAATATCACATACACAAAGCTGCAATAACATGGCAATTATAGACACATTTCTTAGGAAGTATTATAAGCCGGCACTAAGAATTGTACTTATATTTGATCTTCTGATCAAAGGTTAGTTAGTTGCTTTGATCTTGGCCTAGTAGAGGCAGATAGTTCAAAATGATAATGTCTTAAATGTACATTAATATTTATAAGAAAAATATTATTTATATTGATAATGTAGTGCATAATAAAAATAAATAAAAAGTGTAGGGATGAAGAGAATTTTCCCTCCTTTTCCGAAAGGCTTGAGTCTGCCAAAATAAACAAACAATAGACATGTGACAGGATAAAAGACATATAAATTTATTAATGTGAATAAGCACAGGAGACATGTAAAATATGAGACTCAAAGAAGGGTCAAATGGTTGAAACTAAAATAGCACCCTCTTTCTAGAGGAGAGGAAGATGAGGGAATGTGGGCAATTTTGAGGAGCAATAAATTATTTTAGGGGGAATGAATGAGCCCCCAGGCAGACAGTGGTTTGTAAATGATTCTCTGTGGAAACTGAAAGGGACCTATGAGTTACAGGATAGTAAGAAGCAGAACTGCACTGTGAATAAAAGTTATCTTATTGTGCAGGTAAAGTCTCTTAGGTACTTTCTTGAAGCTTCCCTCAGAAGTTTAGATAAAAACTGTCTGGCTGTGGTGATGACTTTTAGTCTCTTTTCATTTAGTTTATTATCTTCTCCAGTGACTAATCTTTTCTAGGGAGGTAACTTAAGACAATTGCATTTCTTTTGGAAAGTTCTATCAGCTAGAAAAGGAAATTCTAGAGAAAGTCTCTCATTACACTCAGGATGGAGAGAGGGAACCAAGAGATGGTTAGAAAGTCTTTAATTTTGACGCAGCTTCTGGGGTCTTCCAATTTCTTTTTATTCTGAAGTACTCATCATGCCAAAGCATCAAACTTTGGGATATTGTCTTCTGAGACCCTAAACAAGTAACAGAAAACAAGTAACACAATATTTACATTAGTAATATAGGTAACATAATTATTTGTATTGAGAGTGATTACTACAGTGTAGATAAGAAAACTAAGGCATGGCTCTGCACATTGGCTCACGCCTGTAGTCCCAGCACTTTGGGAGGCCAAGGTGGGAAGGTCACTTGAGGCCAAAAGTTTGAGACCATCCTGGACAACATAGTGAGATTCCATCTCAAAAAAATAAAAATTAAATTAAAAATAGGACTTCTGGCAAGATGGCAATGGGACAGGTCAGACTTTGTGAGAGTCTTTGCAAAAGCCAGCATCCATAAAGACTCTCTGTGTGAGTAGGCATGTGCTGGTAGGTGAGTGAAAGTCCATCTGAGGGGATACTTGGGTTCATACATCTGGTGCTCTCCTCTGGAGGTGACTGCGACCCTCCACTGCTCTGAGATTGGAGCTGGTGCTGTACAGGATTGTCTGCCATTCTCAGGACTCTCCTGAGACGAGCTTGTCGAATTCAGCTGATTTTCATCACCTGGCGCCTGGCCCGCACCATCACCTGCAACAGCAAAGCAGCTGGAGCCCCGATCTGATCCATGGAGAGAGAAAATAGGGGAGAACTGGAGAGAAGCCCCAACCCCGGTGAGGAAACATCTACACAGGCATTTTCTCTGTCCTAGGACCAGGCAGAGACCTGCAATGCCCTGTCCAGCTCCACCCAGCCTCCAACTTGGAGCCCAAGGTAATCTCATCAAACTCAGAGAGAGAGAAGCCCCTCCCCCACACTGAATGGGACATAGGTCAGATGTGAGTGGCAGACTTGACAGGCAGCAAGCCAGGTGAGTCCAGATCTGCTCCACCCTCCACCCGCAGTAGGCCAGGGGCATCTGACCCATGCTGAGAGCAACTATATGAGCCTACCCTGGGGGCAGAGGCGGGGCTGGAGATCAGAGGTGAAAGGAAGGTGAACTTACAGAAACCACCTCAGAGCAAATTTTGTTTTTTTTGTTTTTTGTTTTTTTGTCTATTTGTTTTGCTCATTTTTGTTTGTTTGTTTTAGCTTTTTTCTCTTTCAGTTTTCGATAACGTTTTTGTACTTGCTTTGTTTCTGTTATTTAAATACTGTTTTTTTTAGACTTCCCATCTGTGTATGAGTATTTTTGAGGGAGAGTACATCAATAGGTGTTTTTTTGTGGGTTTGTGCATTTGTATGATTGTCTGTATATTTTAGGTTTTTTTTTTTTTACTCTTTTCTGTCTTTGTGTCTCTTTTCATTTGTCTGTTTTCCCTCTTACTCCTCTCTCTCCACCTTCCTCTTAACCCCCTTCTTCCTTTTTCCATTCTTTTCCTTTCTTTTACCTCATTTTGCTTTCAGGGAGCAAACTTATATTCTCTACTGCATAGACAGATTGTAAGGCAGTGGGGAGTAGGTTCTAGGGGGCCCACACACCTGTCAGTGGGTACTGAGATCTGCAGATAGAGTCTGAATCACAACTCCTCCCTCAATTAAATCTGAAAATAGTACAGCCTCCCACCACAGTCCAGCTTCAGAATTGAATGAAGCCAGAGTAGCCACATAAGAAAGAATAGGAGATTGAGCAAACAGAAGTAAAACTACCTCTCCCATCCCTGAACAACAGAATTAAAGAAGAGGGAGAAAAAGGGAGGGAGAAAAATCTACACAAATGAAGAAAAACCAAAAGAAGAATATGGGTTTCACACAGCTCCTGGGTGGTCAGACACTGAGAATACAGACTTCAGAATGCAAACAATGAAGAGCCCCCAGAATGACTGGTTTCAAATCACAAAATCAAATATCAACACCTTACTAGAAAGAACAAATAGAATCGAGGAGAGGCAAGAGGAAAGAATGAAGGAGTTGATAACTGAGATAACAGCAATAAAGAATACAGTGAATGAAATAAATAAACTGATAAGCATGGAAAGCAGAATTAACCAAGCAGAAAGAATTTCAGACTTGAGGACCAAAATATGGAACTAACCCAAACTGTCAAAAACATAGAAGAGAAGCTTAAAGAGACAGAGCAAAACCTTCAAGAGATGAGCGATTATTTCAAGAGGCCAAACCTAAGAATAATTGGACTTCCTGGGGCAGAAAAAGAGACAGAGACCACCCTGGAACAAACATGCCATGAAACTATCTAAGAAAACCTCCCTCATCTCATCAGTGATGCAACCATTCAAACACAAGAGATTCAGAGAACTCCTGCAAGATGATAAATGAGTAGACCAACACCTAGACACATAGTAATTTGCCTACACAGAGTAGGAATAAAAGAAAAAAACCTAAAGGCAGCGAGAGAAAAAGATCAGACTACCTACAGGGGAAGACCAATTAGAATAGAAGCAGACTTACCTACAGAAACACTTCAGGCTAGGAGAGCTTGGAGTCCAATCTTCAAAGTTCCCAAAGATAAACAATTTCAACCAAGAATTACCTACCCAGGTAAGCTAAGCTTCATCAGTGATGGAGAATTAAAATATTTCCCAGACATCCAATCCCTAACCGCTTATGCTGCCTCCAGACCAGCTCTACAAGAAACATTTGAGAAAGTATTAAACACAGAAGAAAGGAAAAAAAGAACAACACCCTTCACAAGAGTGTGGGAAAGAGATTGAAAACACATATGAATTAATCCAAAAATCAAAAGAAAGAAAACAAACAGCAACAACAAAAACAAACTCTATAAGAACCTCATGACAGGGATAAACTCTCACATTTCAATAACTAGCCTGAATGAGAATGTACTAAATGCACCATTGAAAAGACATAGAATGGCAAAATTGATAAAATAGCATGAGGCAGCAATATATTGTCTTCAAGAAACTCATCTCACCAGAAAGGACACATACAGATTCAAAATAAGAGGATGGGAAACAAAATTTCAGGCAAATGAAACACAAAAGAAAGCAGGAATCACAATCTTAAAATCAGACAAAATACCCTCTAAGCTTTCAAAAAGTAAAAAAGGTACGGTCACTACATAATGATAAAACATTCAATCCATCAACTAGAAATATCCATCCTAACATATATGCACCCAACATGGGAGCACCAGCTTTCATCAAGCAACATCTAGGTAAACTTAAAGATATTGACTCTAACACTATCATAGCTGGAGACTTAAATAACCCACTCACAACCCAAGAAAGGTCATCAAGACAAAAAATCAGCAAGGAGATTCAGAACCTCAATGTGGCGCTTGATCAAATGGACTTAACTGATACCTACAGAATACTCCAACCAACAAGCATGGAATATACATTCTACTCATCACCACAAGGAACGTATTCTAAGATTGATCACATCTTTGGCCATAAATCAAGCATAAAGAAATTTTGCAAGGTTGAAATCCTGTCATATAACTTTTCAGACCACAGTGGAATAAAAATAAATATAAACACCAACAAATCTTCCCAAAATCCCACAAAAACATGGACACTAAACAGCATGGTGCTAAGCAACTCCTGGGTTAACATGGAAATCAAAACAGAGATTAAAAGTTACCTGGAAACAAATGAAAATGAAGAAACAACTTACCAAAACCTCTGGGATACCATGAAATCAGTACTAAGAGGGGAATTCATATTTGTACAACCGCACATGAAGAAAATGGAAAGATTACAAGTTAACAGCCTAACAAATCACCTAAGGGAGCTGGAAAAGCAAGACCACCAAAACCCTAACTTCAGCAGAAGAATCCAGATCACCAAAATAAAAGCCCAGGTTAGGGATAGAAGACAAAAAGATAATACAAAAAAAATCAATGGGGCAAAAAGCTGGTTCTTTGAAAGGATAAACAAGATTGGTCTCCTAACTAGACTGACCAAGAAAAAAAGTCCAAATAAACAAAATCAAATGTAAAAAGTCAAGTCACAACTGATCCTGGAGAAATACAAAAGATTATCAGAGACTACTATGTACACTTATATGAAAACAAACTTGAAAACCTAAAGGAAATGGAGGACAACCTCCTCAAGTTGACACAAGAAGAAATCAAGACCCTAAACAGACCAATAACAATTCAGTAAATTGACTATGTCATAAGAAAATTATGTACAAAAAAAAGCCCTGGACAGATGGCTTTCTAGCAGAATTCTACAAAACATACAAGGAGGAACTGATACCAATCCTACTAAAAGTATTCCAGGCAATCAAGAAAGATGGAACTCTTCCCAAATCATTTCATGAAGCTAACATCACATTGACACCCAAACCAGGTAAAGATTCAACAAAGAAAGAGAACTACAGGCCAATATCATTGAACACTGATGCTAAAATTCTCAACAAGATCCTAGCAAATTGGATTCAACATCTCAAGAATCATCCACCACGACCAAGAAGTCTTCATCCCTGGGATGCAGGGCTGGTTCAACATTCATAAACCCATAAACATAATTTAAAACATTAACAGATGTTAAAACAAAAACCACATGATTATATCACTATGTGCTGAAAATGCTTTTGATAAAAATCTAGCACCCCTTTTTTGATAAAAAACTCTTGAACATCTAGGCATAAATGGAACATACCTCAAAATAATAAGAGTCATCTACAAGAAACCCACAGCTAGCATACTGCTAAACAGACAGAAATTGGAACCATTTTCCATGCAAGCTGAAACAAGACAAGGATGCCCACTCTCACCACCCCCCCCTTTTCAACATAGCTTTGGAAGTCCTAGCTACAGCAGTCAGACAAGAGAAGGAGATCAGCTAATTCCAAATAGGAAAAGAGGAAGTCAAGTTATCCCTCTTTACAGATGACATGATTTTATACCTCAAAAACCCAAGAGAATCAGTCAAAAACCTCCTTGCACTGATAAAGGACTTTGGCAAAGTCTCATGGTATAAAATCAATGTGCAAAAGACAGTCACATTTCTACACACCAACAATAAACAAACAGAAACCCAAATAAAAAGCACAATCCCATTCACAATAGCCAGAAAAAAAATCAAATACCTTGGCATCTTCCTAACCAAAGACATGA
>CAUYQG010105546.1:0-15065 GCA_963574415.1 Tarsius wallacei
GCAGGAGACACCCTTATGGAAATTGGAACTGGCCACCAATTCCTGATCAGAACCCTACGTGCCCATACTATCAGAATTAAGATAGACAAGTGGGATCTCATCAAACTGATGAGCTTCTGCAAAGCAAAAGAAACCATCAAGGGAGCAGGGAGACAGCCCACAGAACGGGAAAAAATATTTGTCAACTGTATATCTGACAAAAGCCTAACATCTAGCATCTACAAGGAACTCAAACGTGCCAAAAGGAAAAAAACAGCCCCATTAAAAAGTGGGTAAAAGGGAGATAAGTCTCACAATGGAATATTATGCAGCCATAAACAAGGACAAATATACAGACTTCACAGCAATTTGGATGGATTTGGAGTTGATCATACTCAGTGATCTATCACAGAAACATAGAACAGAGTACCATATGTTCTCACTCATAAGTGGACCTTGAACAATTATAATACTATAGGAAAGCATTTGGCAGTAATGGGAAACTGTCAGGGCAGGTGGGGTGGAATTGGCAGTTGAGGGAAACTGCTAGGGGAGGGAAGGGCATACCTCATCAGCAAGGGTACTTGCATAATCAATGTTTGTATAACTAACCCTGAATTGTACCCCACATCTTTATAATAAAAAAAATGGGTAAAAGACATGAATAGACACTTCTCAAAAGAAGATATACAGGCAGCCAATAGACACATGAAAAAGTGCTCAGAGAAATGCAAACCAAAACCACATTGAGATACCACCTAACCCCAATAAGAATGGCCACCATTAATAAAACAAACAACAGATGCAGGCGAGGATGCAGAGAAAAAGGAATGCTTCTACACTGCTGGTGGGAAACCAAACTAGTGCAACCTCTTTGGAAGACTGTGTTGTGATTTCTGAAGGAGCTAGATATTGACCTTCCATATGATCCAGTAATTTCCCTATTGGGAATATACCCGGAGGAACTCAAATCATTCTATAAAAAAGATATCTGCACACATATGATTATTGCAGCTCTATTCATGATAGCAAAAGCATAGAACTAACCATGCTGCCCATCAAAGCTGGACTGGATTTTTTAAAATGTGGTACATATACACAATGGAATATTTAGCAGCCATAAAGAAGGACAAACATGTGTACTTTGCAGCAACATGGACAGATTTTGAATCAATTATACTGTGATCTATCACAGAAACAAAGAAGAGAGTTCCATATGTTCTCACTCATAAGTGGACCTTAAACATTACAATACTATAAGAAAGGGATTGGCAGTAATGTGAAACTGCCAGGAGGCGGGGGGCGGGGAGAGGTTGCAGTTGAGGGAAACTGCTAGATGAGGGGGTGACACACCTCATCGACAAGGGTATCTGCATAATCAACCTTTGTATACCTAAACCTGAATTGTACCCTACATCTTTAAAATTAAAAAAAAAAGAAAGAAAAGAACATTTGCTGCTATTTTGGTGCCTAAATGTTCTCCTGAGTTTTTCTGATATCTACACCTAGACGTAGGTTTAGTGGCAATGAAAATAGAAGTGGATCATGAGGAAAATTGGTTTGCTTTTTTCTGAAAAATAATTACATAGATGAGTTTGTTATAGGCCTTTAAGAAAATCTATTTCATTGAACTCAGTATTGGGGGCTGGTGCTACCTTAAAAGAGTCTCAATGGAATTTAGGTGTTTAGAGATATTGCATTAAATTATATAAGTTTTCCCAAACATCCCACTTCCAATTATCAGAGTCTAACTCTTTCCCAATCAACTTCATAGCTTTCTCTGGCTATAAATTTATATAAATTATTTGAATTTTTCTGCAATGTAATTTGTATCAATCTATATAGTCAGACAGTGTCTGATTTATGGCTAGAATACAAAAGGAAAGAGATTCTCGTAGAGCAGTCAAATGCCTCTGACTTTTTAATTTTATTTGTGTAGAGTCAGGTTCTCACACTGTTACCCAGGCTGGAGTGCAGTGGTATTATCACAGCTCACCCAGCCTCAACCTCCTGGAATCAGGCGATCCCTCTGCCTCCATCTCCCAAGTAGCTGGGATTACAGGCATGTACCCCCACACCAAGCTAATTATTTTTATTTTTTATTTTGTAGAGATGAAATCTTTTATGTTGCCCAGCTGGTCTTGAGTTCCTGGGTTCAAGCATTCTCCTGCCTCAGCTTCCCAAAGTCATGGGATTACACACATGAGCCACCATGCCTGGCCTATTTGACTTTTTTTGCCAGGGATTTTACCCAAAGATTTAAAATTTTGAGCTTGTGATTTTTTTTACCATAAGCCTTCTGACATGGGTAGAAGCAGCCATTCTATCCCACAGCCCTCATATTCCTATGATCTTCAGAATTTTCATTGTCAGCAACCACTCAGTTTGACTGAACTTTGTGCTTCTCTATGTGGCTGCAGCTGACATTTAAAAATCAACTCCTTGTTGTCATAAACCACCGGTGTCCCATCCTGTCATATGGATCAGGTCCTCACTTTCTTAAAACTCAACTACAAATTGGGTTATATGAAAATTTAAAAACATTGTTAATCAAAAAACACCATTAAGAGAGTGAAAAGGAAATTCCCAGCGGGAAAGAAGATATTTGCCCAAAAATATAACCAACAAAGGGTTTGTGTCCTACTAATGAGTAATAAAAATACATATGTCCAGAAGAAATAAATACGAATACGCAAACAACATCTGCAAAAAAGTGTTCTGCAGCATTATTCATAATAGTCAAGCAGTGAAAACAACCTAAGTATCCATCAATGATATAATGGATGGAAAAATATTATGATTCATTCATGCAAAAGAATACTATACAGTAATGACAATGACCATGAACATATGGTTCATCAGTCAATCTCACTAACATGATGCTGAGGAAAAGAAGCTAATCACAATAGAATACACAAAAGGTATGAGTTTCTTTATACAAAATTTATGTAACTTTATAAAAAGTTTAAGAATGGAGGCTTTCTTTGGTATGACAAACCAGGAGAGTAGCTACTTTTGAGGAAGAGAGAGCATAGAGATGGGTGTTTCAGAGATAGTATTGGAAACGGTCTGTTCCTTGGTCTGGGTGATGGTTGCATGAGAGTTTGGGAGCTTCCTTATTTATTTATCTATGTATGTATGTATTTATTTATTTACTGAGTTGGGTAGCCAATTCTACATTCTAACTTTCTTGAGGATCTGTTGCATGCATTATTTCCCCTAACACTTAACAATTTGATGTTAATAGAACTCACACTGGCTAACTGAATCATGAAGAGTTGTGTAGAAAATATCAGGCAACTCAGAGGGCTGAAGAACTAGGCTAGGATTTTCCACCGATAAGAGCAATGCAGTCGGGACTACTTCTGCTGCATGTGGCTTGCCACAGTTTCCTGTGAAGACTCCAGCTGCTTCTGCCAACAAGCCAGCCTGGCATTCAAAGTCTTGGTCATGGGCTCCTGGTTCATGGTATTCACTTCTGCCTTCAACTCTTGCATTGCTCTTGATGGATAAAATCTAGGTCGTATCTCTTTCCATCTGAAAGAGAACCTGAAAAGTATAGGAGCTCTTCTTGGGGCCTACAAGACTCACAACGTGGAAAATGGCAAATGATTAAATGCTGTTCAAAAGTTGGTGGGCACAACAAATAACATATTCTTGCTACAATTGCATGGTTAATTTTCCCCTAAACCTTTAAGGAACTAATTCTGGTGCTATTTAAACATTTACAAAATGTAGTCAAGTAAAAAATTTAAAAATTATTTTAATAAAACCTATATAATGTTAAAATCAATTCTTCTCAAAAGCAAAAACACTATCAAAAATCTCATTAATATCAAAGGAAAAATCCTTAACAAAATTCTAGCGAGTGAAATCTTAAAGTATTTTTTAAAATATTTTATTTTATTTTATTTTAAAGATGTAGGGTACAATTCAGGGTTAGGTATACAAATGTTCATTATTCATGTACCCTTGTTGATGGGGTGTGCCCACCCTTCACTGGCAGATTCCCACTACTGCCAATGCCGGTCCCAGCCTCCCCCGGCAGTTTCCCACTACTGCCAATCCTTTTCTTACAGTATTACAATAACTGTTCAAGGTCCGCTTATAAGTGAAAACATGTAATACTCAGTTTTTTGTTTCTGTGATGGGTCACTCAGTATTATAGATTCCTTTTTTTTTAAGTTGGAGTCTCACTCTGTTGCCCAGGCTGGAGTGCAGTGGCACACACACAGCCACCCCAGCATTGACCTGCCGGGCAATGGCGATCCTTCTGCCTCAGCCTTCTAAGTTGCCAGATTACAGGCTCATGCTACCACGCCCAGCTAATTTTTGATTAATTGTAGAGACGTCTTGCCAAGTTGCCCAGGTTGGTCTGGAACCCATGGGCTAAGGCAATCCACTTGCCTTGGCCTCCCAAAGTGCTGTGACTACAGGCTGAGCCACTGACCCTGGACAGTATTATAGATTCTAAGTCCATCCAGTTTGCTGAGAAGTACATAATTTTGTCCTTCTTTATGGCTGCACAATGTATTTTAAAAATAATTATACATTACTAAATAAGTTTATTCCAGGAAAGTTTAATATAATTCACCATATTAACTTGTCAAAAAAGAAAAATGATGTAATTTCTTAATAGAAACCCAAATGACATTTGATGAAATTTAACATTCACTCCCGAATTTAAAAAATAAAACTGTAAGAAGCATTTTATATAATAGACACGTGGATTTTTGGATGCAGCTTTCTTTCTCCTTTCTTTTGTTAACAGCAATCCAAATTCCTTGGAGAACAGTACTTACCCTCTTTCAGGCCATGCACTTTGGCTGGGGCTGATATACTTGGAGACCCACATGCAGATGATTGATCTAAGACAAAGGCAGGATTATATTTCAAACTCCTGACTGCATGTCAATTTAGATCCAGGATTATATTCCAACTCTTAAGAATAGAGAATCTTTTCTTTTCCACAGAACTTGAACCTTAGAGGCTATAAGCTGAGTGATATGTGTCCATGTTGCTCTTTTCTAAAACCGAAAATGGAAAAATTAGAATGCAATTCTCATGAAAACAAGTACTTTGTCTCATTAACAACCATATTTTTAGCACTAAGATAGTAGTTTCTGGTATATAATAGGTACCCAATAAATATTTTTTGAATTAATAAATTATTGAAGCCAAGACTGAAGTGCCTTAAATTGAGCTATGAAAAAAAATCTTGGAGATTTCTGGAGATCCAAGATGGCCATCAGGGAGAAGCCAACCTGTGCCTCTGTTGCTGATCAGTACAGAGAAGATGAATCTAGCCACTGGTATACTCAGTCAGCTTGAACAGTTTAAAATAGGGCAAGTACTCTGTATCCCTCAGAGTTCTCTTCAAATGAATTGGGACCAAGGAAGAGAGAGTCTGAACAGTCTACATTAGAACCAGGTTGCCCCATCTCCACAGGTGCCAGGTTCACATATGTTCTGCAGGCTTGCCTTGTGTACAAGACTGAGTGTTCTCAACACAGTCTGGGTTATTTCCCCTCATCGCAGCCACACACAAGTGGTCACTGATCCCATGTGGAAGGAGACCTGGTTAGGGACAGCAGTGTGCAGCCAGAGTCCATGCAAAACTGAGAACACATCCAAATTCTGAATGCCCATGCCAGTTGGTCCTTAAATGCATGTTCTCTGCTGGCAGTACCCAGCTCTCAGACTGGAAAATCTTGCCTCCTGGTTGTACTTACTCGGTGCCCACCAGTGTCTCTTGGCCAACCTCCCCCTCCAGACCAGGAAAGTTTTCCTGACAGCCTCACATGCCCAAAGGGTGCGTTCCTCTGTGACAGGAAATCAGCTGTTTTTCAAGTGCTGATTGTGGACTTTATGGGGGGGGGAAGCACAAAAGTCACCTGAGGGCACTGTTTCGTGATGGAAACACTTCTGGGCTATGAATGGAGAACAGCTGCCAGGGAGCTCATTTCCTACTTGATCTTCACATTGAGCTCCCAACAGGGCTTGGAAGGCAGTCTGGTTGGTCTGAATTCAGGAAAAACTCTGCAACAGAAAGTCACTTTGAGTGTGGAGTACTGCCCAACAGAAGTATCACAACAGAAGTAAATACTTCTTTCTCTCTCTCCCTGAGTGAACTATTTTGAACAACAGAAAACACCTAGGATAGAAAGATCTTTTGTAGCTACAAAACAACAAAACTAAAGAATAACAATAAAAAGAGAAGAATCACCCCTCACAGATGAGGAATAACTAGCAGAAAATAACCTACAATCCTCATAGCCTTAAAGAGACATTACCTACAAAAGCTGCTATCGGCCTCCAAACAATGGAAGCCACCCAGAATGACCTGTCCCTGATGACAGTCACAGAATTCAAATGTTGGATAGCTAAAATGGCTGAGAAAAATCATGAGAAGTTAGAATAAAATACTACTCAATCCATGCAGGAAGCAAAGTTTGAGTGGGCCAGTATAAGAAAGGTCCATTCTGAAATCCTGGAAATGAAGAATTTCTTGCTGGAATTTCAAAGCTCAATAACAGGCCTAAGGAGCAGGATCAACCAGGCAGAGAAAATAATCTCGGAGCTTGGAGACCAAAATGTTGAACTAACCAAGTTTGACAAAAACAAGGAGATAAAGCTCAACAAGAATGAGCAAAGCCTTTGAGAGGAATGGGACTATGTAAAGAAGACAAATATAAGGTAGATTAGAATCGCTGAAAAAGAAAGAGAAACTGAGAATACCCTGGAACAAGCCTTCCATGAGGTCAGCCAATACAATTTCCCATATCTCACTAGAGAGGTGATCATCCAAGCACAAGATATTCATAGAACCCTGCAATGTATTATATGAGAAGACCATCCCCAAGACACATAGTATCCCATTTCCACAAAATAAGCATGAAAGAAAAAGTATTGAAGGTAGCTAGAGAGAAGGGTCAGACCAGGAAACAACCATCAGAATTGCAGCAGAATTCTCAGCAGAACCTCTACAGTCAGAAGGGATTAGATAAGCAATTCCATCCAAGAATTTCCTACCCCATGAAGCTAAATGATGGAGGATTAAAATTCTTTCCAGATATTCAATCTCTAAGAGAATATGCCACTGCTAGACCAACCCTCCAGGAGCTGCTTAAGAAAGTTTTCAGCACAGAAACAAAAGAACAGTTACACTTATCGGAAAAGTACAGGCAAACACAGACTTAACAGAGCACACAGGTTTTCTACAAAATTATACACATACATAATATATATAACTATATACATGTTTCACACATCATTTATATTACTGTATATATATATATTTAATATATTATATATTCCTTTATATATATAAAGGAAGCAAAACAGCTCCTTAAAAGCTTTATGACAGGGATAAACTTTCACATATCAATAATTAATTTGAATGTGAATGAACTAAATGTGTCACTAAAAAGGCATAGAGTAGTAAACTGGATAAAGAAACATTACCCAACATTCTACTGCCTCCAGAAAACCCATCTCATTGCAAAAGATACCCAAGGCTCAAGGTAAAAGGTTGGACAATGACCTTCCAAGCAAATGGAAAACATAAAAAAGCAGGAGTAGCTATATCAGACAACTCAGACTTCAAAATGATAAAAGTTAAAAAGGACATGAAAGGACACTGCACAATGATAAAAGGCTCAATCTACTAAAAAGAAATATATATGCACCCAACACAGGGCAACTGGATTTATAAAGCAATTACTATGTAAACTAAGAGAGGACACAGACAGTCACACAATCATAGTTGACTTCAATACCCCACTAACAGTCTTAGACAGATCATTGAGGCAAAAAAACACCAAGCAGATCCAGAAGCTTAACTCAACACTCAACCAAATGTATCTAATAGACATCTACAGAACACCCCACCCCACAAATACAGAGTATACGTTTTACTCATCAGCACATGGCACATTCTCCAACATTAATCACATTCTCAGGCATAAATCAAGAATAATCAAATTTCAAAAGGTTGAAATAATACTAAGCAGTGGAATAAAAGTAAATATCACCAACAACAAGATCCTCACAAAACACACAAGAACTTGGACACTAAACAATATGCTGCTGAGTGACTTTTAGGTCAACACAGAAATCAAAAGAGAAATACAAAGATTCCTGAAAACAAATAATGAATACAATGGCACATCTTAGCAAAATCTCTGGGATGCCAAGAAAGCAGTGATGAGAGAAAACTTCATAGCTTTTCATGCTCATATCAAAAGAATAGAAAATGCACACATAACATCACACCTAAGGGAGATGGAATCGCAAGAACAATTAAATCCTATTTTTAGTAGAAAAATACAGATTATAAAGATAAAATCACAATTGCAGGATACAGAAGACAAAGATATTATAGAAAGGATCAACAAGACAAAAAACTGTTTTTTTAAAAGGATAAATAAGATTGACAGACCCCTGGCCAGAATGACTTAAGAAAAGAGAAAGTCCAAATAAACACAATTAGAAACAAAAAAGGTAAAGGCACAACTGATCCTGAAGAAATTTAAAAGATTATCAGAGACTGCTATACATAACTATATTACATCTATATATAAATATAGATGTATATAGACATATGGAAATAAACTAGAAAACTTACAGCAAACTGAGGATTTCCTGGTATCACACAACCTACTGAGGTTGAAACAAGAAGAAATGAAAACCCTAAATAGACCAATAATAATCCAGGAAATTGACTTAGTTATAAGAAACTTTCCCACTAAAAAAAGCCCTGGACCAGATGACTTCTCAGATGAATACTACAAGCCATACAAGGAAGAGCTGATACCAATCTTATTGAAAGTATTCCAGACAACAGAGAAGGAAATAATTTTTTCTAGTTCACTTTATATGTCTAATATCATCCTAATACCCACAACTGGCAAAGACCCAACAAGAAAAGGGAGATAAATTCCCTGATGAACATAGACACAAAAATTCTCAACAAGATTTTAGCACATTATATCCAACAACACATTTCAAGGATTAATGACCAGGTGGGCTTCATTCCCAGGATGCGGAGATGGTTCTACATTTGCAAGACCATAGACACAATTCAACAAATTAATAGGTGTAAAAACCAAGAATCACGTGATTATCTCATAGACAAATAAAAAGCATTCTATAAAATCCAGTATTCCTTCGTGATAAAAACTCTCAAACACCTAGACATAGGAAGAACATTCCTCAAAACAATAAAAGTCATCTATGACAAATCTACAGTCAACATTTTACTTCATGGGCAGAAGCTGGAAACAATATCCCTAAGAACTGGAACAAGACAAAGATGCTCACTCTTACCCCTCTTATTCAACATAGAGCTGGGAGTCCTAGCCCAAGCAACCAGGCAAGAGAAGGAAATCAGGGGTATCTAAATAGGAAAAGAAAAAGTTAAGTTATACCTCTTTGTAGACTATATGATTATATATCTAGAGAACCCTAGAGAGTCTATCAAAAACCCTCTCACACCAATAAACAACTTTGGTAAAGTCTTGGGTTATAAAATCAATGTGCAAAGATAGTTGTATTTCTATATACCAACAACAAGCAGGCTGAGAACTAAATAAATAACACAATTCCATTCAAAATAGTCATATACACAGAAAAAAATGACATACCTTGGCATCCACCTAACAAGAGAAGTGACTTTTACAATGAGTACTACAAAACACTGCTCAAAGAAATCAAGGATGATACAAACAAATGGAACAAAATCCCATACTTATGGACTGGAAGAATCAATATTGTCAAGATATTCATCCTACCCAAGGCAATCTACAGATTTAATGCAATACACATCAAATTGCCACCATCATTTTTCATAGACCTAGAAAAGACATGGAAACAAAAAAGAGTATGAATATTGAAAGGAATCTTCAGTAAAACGAGCACAGTTGGAGTTATAACAGTTCCAGACTTTGAATTATATTACATGGCTACAATAACCAAGAAACGTAATGGTACAGGTATTTGCACATAGACCAATGGAACAGGACAGATATTCGACTAATAAAAACATGGTCTCTCAACTAACTCATCTTCCAAAAAGCCATCAATAAAATCATTGAGGAAAGGAAACCATATTTAGCAAATGCTCCTGAGAAAACTGGCTAGCCACACACAGAAGAATGAAACTGGATCCCTACCTATCACCATATATGAAAATCAACCCAAGATTGATCAAGGACTTAAATGTAAAACTTCAAACTATAAGAATCTTAGAAGAACATAGGGACTATTGTCCTGGACATCAGAGTAAGCAATGAACTCATGACCAAGTCCTCAAAAGCAAGTGCAACAAAACCTGATAGACAGGTAAGACCTCATCAAACTGAAAAGCTTTTGCACACCCAAAGAAACCACCAAGATATTAAAGAGAAAAAACACAGAATGGGGAAATAAAATTTGCAAATTATGCATCTTACAAAAGTCAACATCCAGGATCTAGAAGAAACTCAAAGAAATGTACAGGAAAAAAGCCAACAACCCCATTAAAAATTGGGCAAAGGACATGAACAGATTATTTCTCAAAGGATGACATACAAGCAGCCCACAGACACATGAAAAAATGCCCAGCCTAACTAAGCATTAGAGAAATGAAAGTCAAAACTACAATGAGATACCACCTAACATTGGTAGGGATGGCTATCATTAATGAATAAAAAAAAACATTAGGTGCCTGCATGGCTGTGGAGAAAAGGGGATGTTTCTATACTGCTGGTAGGAATGTAAGCTAATTCAATCTCTATGGAAAGTACTATGGCTATTTATTAAAGAATTAAATATTGAACTTTCATATGATCCTGCATTCCCTCTCTTGGAAATATACCTGGAGGAACATGAATTATTCTAAAGAAGATCATTGCATATGCATGATTATTGCTGCACTGTACACAATAGTAAAAACATGAAGTCAACACAGATGCCCATTGAAAGTGGACTGGATAAAGAAAATGCAGTACATACATACAACAGAAAACTATGCAGCCATGAAAAACAAAACCATGGCCTTTGCAGCAACTTGGATGCAGTTGGAGACAATCATACTAAGTAAACTATTACCGAAACAAAGAACTGAATACTGCACTCATAAGTGATAGTCAGTTCTTACTCATAAGTGGACCCTGAACACTAGTCATACTAGCACAAGGGTGAAATTGGCAGATGATATGCACAGCTAGGGGAGGAAGCAAGGGAAAGAAGAGGGAGGGAGGTACACAGCAACATAATGTGTACTTGGTCCACTACCAATGGGAGAGAGGGCCAGCTAGAAGACCAAGTTTCACCTGCAGGCAGCCTACTTATGTAGCAAATCCTCATTTGTACCCCACTGCTCTAAATTTTTTTTTTAAAAAGAAAGAAACTTGGATCTTAGTGTTGTCATTTGAGACCCTAAATCAAAGTTTGGCCCAATTTTATGATTTTCAGTTACATGAGCCACATTCTATTTTTGCTTAGGTTACTTTATGGAGTTTTGGATATTTGCATCAAAATAGTCCCTAACTAAAATATTGCCTTAACATGATGTTTTTAAAACATATAAACCTTAAATGGAAAGTCAGTTTCCTTAAAAAGATTTCCACCAAATTTTGGAAAAATAACAAACTTTCCATTGAACAAACAGAAAAACATAGTGACGTCTTGGTTAGAAAAATCTAAATTGTAAAGTCCACTCTACTTGTTAGTGAATACATTTGATGAAGTCCAGATCAAAATGCCAGCAGGAACTTGGATGGATTTAGAGTATATCATACTCAGTGATTTATCAGAGAAACAGAGAACTGGGTACCTCATGTTCTCACTCATAAGTGGACCCTGAACATCTATGATAATTCTATAAGAAAGGGATTGGCAGTGGTCGGAAACTGCCAGGGAAGCGGAGGGCACATAACATCAGTAAGGGTCCCTGATCTCAAACCAGGTGAAGTGGGGACCAAAGGGAGATCCAAACTTTACCTGTGCTATCACCACTTGTATACCTAATCCTGAATTGTTGCCTACATCTTTAAAATAAAACAAAGATTCCAGCAGGTTTTGTTTGGTCAAGACTCGACAAAATGCCACCAAAGCTTATTTGAAATTATAAATGCATAAAAATTGCCAGGATATTTCTGAAGAAAAAAGAATATAGGCAGAATATTTAGCTCCATCATATATAAAACATAAGGAAAAGCTTAAGTAACTAAAATATTGCATTTTTTACACCAGATAGGCATATTGTATGGGAGATTAGAGTCCAAAAGTAGACCTGAGTATATCAATGAAAAGGAAGAAGAGAACAGAGATACTACTATTTTTGTAATTTCTTTATGCTCTGATCAGTGCTGACTTGCCCATCACCACAAAGATAGGAGCCATGACTACCTCTTTCTCCATGTACCCCCAGCAACTGGCACAATGCCTGACAGATAGGAGGAACATAGACATTTGTTGTCTGACAATGAATCTTAGGGACTAGCTCATGTATAGGTCATGAATCATCCAGAACAGTAAACAGTAGTTGATGATTCAAACAATAGTTTCTTAAGGTAAATATACATCATTTATTAAACAATAAAGAATCCCATTCAAACCACTACAGAAAAAAGGCTGCATTCAATAAACATACTATTTTGAAATATTGAAAATAGATTAACACCCTGCTTTGTACACTCAAATTCAATTAATTTATAAAAGCAAAAATACTGAGAAGAAATAATCTATCAATAAAGCAAAAATTATACTCTTAAAACATACTTGGAAAGATGTCTAAGGAAAATTAATATGTGAAAAAATGTAGAACAGTAAATATAGTATCATTTCATTAGTACAAAACCAACCAATTTATCTCTTAATCTTATGTAAAGTAGTATGTTTCTAAGAGCAAAAAATTTTCAAAAAGAATATTCAATGCACAGCATGACCTAAAACTGGATGATGTCAGGGTGTGAATGAGGGAGATCTTATTTTAATTAATTTTTTTCGATAAGCATGTGTTTAAAGTTTGAAAAAAATATACAGTTCGAAAAAAATAATAGAAAATGTTTAGGACTTAGAATTTAGATAGCAATTGAGTCTATGTCAAGGATACAGATAGAAGTGTCTAATACGGCTTTCCCCCTTCTGATGATATATTTGGAACTGTCTGATGGAGTGTTTCTAAGGAAAGTTAGCAGGGAAGTCCGAAACTATCATCTCCACTTAAAAAAAGGGAGTTGGTCTCTGCATTATGGGAAGATAAAAAAGGGAAGTGAATTGAATATTACATCAATAACAAAAGTAAACATCTTTGCTTAAAACAACAACAATCCTGCAGCTATTGAATCTCAGCAGACAGAACAAGGTGAGAACAGGACTAACTGCCCAGATAAGACCTTGCCAAGGGTGAAAGTATCAGCAAAAGGAAATGCATGCTAGTCTAAAACTCAATTAATTTCATCAAGGGTATAATTGAAAACAAATTATCATGTCTGATAACAAGAAACCATAGCAAGCCAGAGGACAAAGATAACACTCCAGTTCAAAGGCTTGTAGTTTACTTTGTTTTTAGTAAGCTACATTTTCTCTAAACATGAGAGGAATAATTAAAGGATGTTTCCTGTGTTGTTTCTGATATTAATTAAAACTTTCCAGGGGTACTGATAGGAGAACAATAGTGCCAGAGCCAGTCAGTTTCATGTGAACAGCTTGCTGCAAATCAGCTAGGGAATTCACTTTTTGGTAGTAGCTGAATTTCACTTGTTCACATTTGGAGTTAAAGCAATGCAAAGTGTATCCTCTTTCACGACAATGGCCTTTCAAGATTCTTGTGGTGAAATGAGGAAATGAGCCACGTGAGAGCTTGGACTCTGCCTGAACACAGATGGACAGTGCACTGGGTAGGTGGTGGAATTCTTTCCACAGTAGCTACTGGCTTGTGCACATTCTATTACCCTTGTTTGGTCACTCAGATATGATTGTTTTTGCTTTTTGATGCGTTAAAGAAAAAATGCAGAGTTGAGGAAACATCAGGAATGAATGCTGTGCTCTGTTCTCAGTCCCAGATGTGACTCATCTCTCCAATGAGACTTGAGGTCAGCCACTTAACTCCTGTTTCTCAATGCCTTCATCCATAAAATGGAAATGGTCACACCAAATGATCTGCAGGTTTTTTTAAAATTACCTAGTGAGTATGAAGACATATGAAAAAAGTAAGTCAATAAGAAGACATCTATATCTCTCTAAGGGCAGGAAGGGTTACTAAATGATAAGTTATCAAACATCTCAAAGACAGAGCTTTAAACATAGGACACATTATTTCTCTGGGGTAACCCTAAAGGATCTGAAAGCAAATATTGGGATTAGATAACCTTTCCAGGTCTCTTACAGTTCTATAACTTCATAATGCTAGATCCTGAAAGATTATCTGTAACATATCTATCACAATATACATACTATTCTAGTCATTAAAAAACAATAATAGACTACAGTTTTTGTGTTTTACAAATTGGGCAAAACTGCTGAACTAATAAAAAATTTCTAAATCTCAACTTCTATAGTTCTTGCAAATCTCAGGAAATGTTCTAAAATCTTGACTTGTAAAAATGAATTTCAGCAAAGAAATTGGGTTACCATGAAATATCAATGAAAATTCTAAAGGACCCAAAGGACCTTGAGAAAAAAAGATACAGTACTTGCTTTCAAATCCTGCAAGCAGTAACAACAACAACTAAAATAAAAAGCCAACAAAAAAATCACCACAAATAAAATAATGTAATGAACATACGAAATTTTGCAAATGCTGAAGCTTGCTGCCAATTTTGCAGTTAATATTTCTTAAAGTCAACATATGCTGATAACCATGTGTTTATAAAACATTCTCAGCTGGGCTCGGTGGCTCAGCCTGTAATCCCGCACTTTGGGAGGCTGAGGTGAGTGAATTGCCCGAGCCCGCGGGTTCAAGACCCGCCTGGGCAACTTGGCGAGACCTCATCTCTACAATAAATCAAAAAAATTAGCCGGGTGTGGTAGTGCATGCCTGTAGTTCCATACTATTTTCTAGAGGATCGCCGGAGCCCAGCAGGTCGAGGCTGCAGTGGCTG
>CAUYQG010105551.1:0-28245 GCA_963574415.1 Tarsius wallacei
CTGTAGTTCCAGCTACTTGGAAGGCTGAGACGGAAGGATCGCCAGAGCCCAGCAGGTCGAGGCTGCGGTGGCCGGGAGCGGCCACTGCACTCCAGTCTGGGCGACAGAGTGAGACTCCAACTCAAAAAAAAAAAAAAAAAAGAAAGAAAATGGACTAAATGTGCCACTCATAGAGTGCCAAAATGGAATAAAAAGCATGATACAACAGTCTGCAGCTTCCAGAAAATTAATCTCACTGCAAAGGACACCCACAGGCCCAAAGTTAGAGGCTGGAAAATGATCTTTCAGGTGAATTAAAAACAGAAAAAGGCAGGTGTAGCTATTCTGATATCAGACAAAGCAGTCTTCAAACCATTAAAAGTTAAAGGGGACATGGAAGGACACTACACTACATAATGATAAAAAGTCTCAAACTACCAGAAAAAATATTTATCCTAAACATATATGCGCCCAACACAGGAACATTAGGTTTTATATAACAGCTACTAAGTAATCTAAGAGAGGATATTAACTCTCACACAATCATATTTGGAGACCTAAATACTCCAAAAATAGCTTTGGATAGATCATTGATGCAAAAACCCAACAAGGAGATCCACAACCTGAACTTGATCAAATAGATTTAATAGACATCTACAGAACACTTTACCCAAGACCTACAAAGTATACATTCTACTCATCAGCACATAGAACATAGTCCAATATCTGTTATATTCTCAGACATAAATCAAGCATGAACAAATTTCAAAGGATCAAAATAATACCATGCATCTTCTCAGATCACAGTGGAATAAAAATAAATATTGCCACCAACATGATCCCACCAAAACACACAAAGACATGAACACTAAAAAATATGTTGCTGAATGACTTCTGGGTCAACATGAAATCAAGACAGAAATAAAAAGATTCCTGGAAACAAAGAAAAAGACGCATCTTTTCAAAAAATCTGGATGCCATGAAAGCAGTGATAGGAGGAAAATACATACCATTGCAAGTACACATCAAGAAAACAGAAAGATCGTAAGTAGACATCCTAGCATCACACCTAAAGGAGCTGGAAAGGCAAGATCACTTAAATCCTAACTTCAGCGGAAGAATTCAGATCACCAAGATAAAAATCAGAGTCAAAGGACATAGAAGACAAAAATATCATAGAAAGGATCAACAAGACAAAAAGCTGGTTCCTTTAAAAGATAAATAAGGCTGAGGGACCCCTGGCCAGATTGACTAAAAAAAGAAAGAATGAAAGGTCCAAATAAACACAACTTGAAACACAAATGGTGAAGTCAAAACTGACCCCGAAGAAACTCAAAAGATTATCAGAGAATACTATAAATATTTTATATGCATCCATAAAAAATAGAAAACCTAAAGGAAACAAAGGACTTTCTGACATCACACAACTTCCCAGGTTGAAGCAAGAAGTTAAAACTCTAAATCAAGGGAGGCAGGCACACTTCATCAATAAGGGTGAAGTGGGGACCAAAGTGAGGGCCAAACTTTACCTGTACGGTGACCATTCGTCTATCTAACCCTGAATTGTACCCCACATCTTTAAAATAAAAAAAAAGAATGAAATCTTTTCACCAATAAAGTCCCAGACTAAATGACTTCCCAGTTGAATTCTGAAGGACATACAAGAGAAGCTAATACCAATCTTACTGGAAGTATTCCAGACAGTCAAGAACAATGAAATTCTTCCCAACTCATTTTATGATGCCAATATCATACTGATACCCAAGCCTGGCAAAGACCCAACAAGGAAAGACAATTGTGGGCCTATCTCCTTGGCAAACATAGATGCAAACATTCTAACAAGATTCTAGCAAATCAGATAAAACAATACAACTCAAAGTCTATCCACCATGACCAGGTGGGCTTCATTCCTGGGATGCAGGGTTGGTTCAACATTCTCAAGACCATAAGTGCAATTTATCACATTAACAGATGTAAAACCAAGAACCACATGATTATATCATCACATGAAGAAAACGCATTTGACAAAATCCAGCATCCCTTCTTGATAAAAATCCTTAGAACAGAAGGAACAAACCTCAAAACAGTAAGAGCCATTTATGATAAACTCAAAGCCAGCATTTTGCTCAATGGGCAAAAGCTGAAAGCCTAACAGCCTAAGAAAGGGAAAAAGACAAGGATGCTCTCACTCTCACCCCTCCTGTTCAACATAGTGCTGTAAGTCCTAGCCAGAGCAATTAGGAAAGAGAAGGAAATCAGGTATATCCAGACAGGATAAGAGAAAGGTAAGCTGTCTCTCTTTGTGGACAATATGATTCTATACCTTGAAAACCCTAGAGGGTCTGTCAGAAGCTTCCTTGCACTGATAATTGACTTTGGTAAAGTCTCAGAGTACAAAAGCAACATGCAAAAGTCAGTTACATTTTTATACACCAGCAGCAAGCTGGCAGAGAACCAAATAAAAAGCACAATCCCATTTACAATAGACATACAAAGAAAGAAATACCTTGGCATCCACCTAACCAGAATAGTGAAAGATCTTTACAATGAGAACTAAACTCTGATCAAATCAATCAAGGATGATACAAACAAATGGAAAGCTTTCTATGCTCATGAATTGAAAGAATCAATATTGTCAAGATGTCCATTATACCCAAGGAAATCTACAGAATCAATGCAAAACCAATCAAATTACCAACATCATTTTTTTCACACCTGGAAAGGAAATACAGAAATTCACATGGAAATAAAAAACAGCACAAATAGCAAAAAAAAAATCCTCAGCAAAAGGAACAAAGTGGGAGGTATCACACTTCCAGACTTTAAACTTTATTACAAGTTTACCATAAACAAAACAGCCTGGTATTGGTACAAGAATAGGCACATAGACCAAAGGAAACAGGACAGAGATTCTAGAAGCAAAAACTTGGTCTCTCAACCACACTCATCTTTGACAAAGTCACCAAAACAACCACTGAAGAAAGAACACCATATTTAGCAAATGGTGCTGGGAAAACTGACTGACCACATGCAGCAGAATAAAACTAGACCCCTATCTATCACCATATATAAAAATCAACTCTAAATGGATCAAAGACCTAAACGTTAAACCTCAAACTATAAGAAGATTCTAAAAGAAAGCATAGGAAACACTCTTATGCAAGTCAGAGTAGGCAATGAATTCTCTACCAAGCCTCCAAAAGCAAATGCCATAAAAGCTAAGATAGACAAGTCAGATCTCATCAAACTGAAAAGGCTTTTGTACAGCAAAAGGAATCATTAAGAGAGGAAAGAGACAACCCACAGAATGGAAAAAAAAATCTGCTAATTATGTATTTGACAAAGGTCTAACATTCAGGATCTACAAGGAACTCAAACAAAGCAAAAGAAAAGAAAAACAAACAAACAAATCTACTCAAAAGACATGAACAGACACTTCTCAAAAGAAGACAGCAGCCAATAGACTCACGAAAAAATGTTCAACCTTACTAATCATCAGATAAATGCAAATCAAAACTACAATGAGTTTTCTCCTAACTCTGGTAAGAATGGCCATCATTAATAAGTAAAACAAACAAACAAACAAACAAACCAAAAAAAGAAACAGATGCTGGCAGGGGTATGGAGAAAAAGGAACACTTCTACATTGTCGATAGGAGTGCAAGCTAGTTCAGCCTCTATGGAAAGCAGTGTGGTGGTTTCTAAAACAACTAAAAATTGACCTTCCATATGATCTGGCAATTTCTCTCCTGGGAATATACCAGAGAAACATAAATTGTTCTACAAAAAAGACTCTTGCATGCACGTTTATTGCCCCACTATTCACAATAGCAAAAACACAGAGCCAACCCTACTGCCCAATGAAAGTGAACCGGATAAAGAAAATGTGGTACATATACATGATGGAGTATTACAGAGCCATGAAGAAGAACAAAGCCACGGACCTTGCCGCAAATTAAATGGAATGGAGACCATCATACTAAGTGAACTATCACAGAAACGAAGAACTAAATACTGCATGTTCTCACTCATAAGTGGGCCCTGAACACTAGTCACATTAGCACAAGGGAGGGATCAGCAGTTGCAGGGCACTGCTAGGGGACGGAGGGAGGGAGGGAGGGGGACGATGTAACAACACAAAGGGCAGTGGATCCTTCCAGGTGAGGTGAGGGCCAGTGAGAAGCCCAAACCGCACCTGCATAGAGCCGACGTATGTAGTTTATCCTCACTTGTATCCCGCATCTCTATAATAAAATAAACTTTAATAAGAAAAAGACTACAAAGTAAAACAAAATAAAACCTTTTTCAATTATAATAAAAAGAGGCCATGTATCAAGATCAATTTTAAAGAAGAGAAAGGTGGCTTTACTTTCAAATGGTTAGTCTGCTATTTTATTGCCCACTCACGCTGATTCAAGACCATATATAAGAATATACATATAGTCCCTATGTATGAGCACTTATATATGGGTATATGCACATATTTATAACTAAATTATATGCATAACATATATATTGTAATTTCATATTTATATAAAATTCTGAGAAGAAAAGTCGGCCACAACAGAGGGAAAAGGTAATGATTTAGTGGTTTTTGTCTTGAAAACCAGAGAACCTATTGTTTATGATGAATCTATCTCACTGGAGATACACACACACACACATACACACATATATTTATACATATAAAAACATATGAAAACGACATATATACATATATGTACATATATATACACACATGTAATTTTCTGAAGGAATATATCAACACACAAATGAGTACCTTAATTAACTAAATAATTTCATACTGACTTTGATGCATAGGAAAAACAATATAGATCTTATATAAGACCGTACACAACTTTAACAGCAGGTATGAGAGCAAAACTCCCATCATCTTACCAGGCTTAGGGACAATGAGCTGTGCACTGGTCTGGGCATTTCCAGCCTCATTTTCCGCCACACATTGATAAAAGCCTTCATCTGACTTCACCACCCCAAGTATCCGCAAGTTGCTTCCTCCCTAAGGGAAAGAAAAGTCAAGTAAAATATCTTAAAGAGCAAAAACGCTCAAGGTGACAAAAAGAACTTAGGCCAAAATGTAATCCAGGATCACAGAAGAAACAAGAAGGGAAACCGCAAGGATCTCAGCCTCACGGATATGTCCTATGGCACCTGGGAAATGTTATACATCCCCAGTGCTTTTTTTCTGAATTCACAGGCATCAGGTCAACCCAAGTCAGCAGTAAAAAAATGCAAAATATGCTCACAATCTTTAAACATCATCCTCACTAAACGAGCAGTCAGCAGAAAGGTCTTTTACTAGAAGACACAAAGATTGGCACCAAGAAGTATCTTATCCTTTTACTTGTTATTGAAAGAAGTTCGGGTTCAGTAGGCTGCTAAGAGAAAAGGAAGGAAGGAAGGAAGGAAGGAGGGAGGGAGGGAGGGAGGGAGGGAGGGAGAGAGGGAGACTGATATTTGCAGCTTCTAAAGAGCAAGAAATCAAGGTTGGATATTTTCTGAAAGTTTATACCCAGAAAAAGTCCAAAAATCCTCTTACAATGGTAATGGCTTTGACACATACATTGGGATTTCCAGAGGAGTGTATGGTGGATATTTTACACACAGGTAGTTCTTCTATGGCTAAAATGATTCACTGTTAATAGACTAAATACAGCAATATTAACTCCTCTTTTCTAGAAATTGAGCCACCATCTTTTTCAAGGATGGATGATAAAATGATCTGGAGATAGCATTTAATTATACTAACTCAGTTTATCTTTGATGTTAGTGTAAGAATTAGTTAAGTAAGTGAAACGTGTTAAATCACTTTCCCTGAAGTCATTAAGAGATAAATATTACCTCATGGGGAATTCTTAATTGTTTTTAGTGTCTTGTAGTCAATTCTCAGCTGATATAAAATTCTTAGATAAAGCTGGCTAACTTCTAATTAACAATTCTCACATAAGTTACTATTTGTGCTCCATGTTACGTGTGCGACAGACAATGGCTCAGATTTCGGGAGCTACTGGGGACATATTTTAAAGCACAATTTAATGCAAATGTGGCACATGTCATACATTTTCTTTCACCTTAAGAAAAGAAGCATTGAAATAAGTTGGCTGTAATGAGTCATGCTGAGAGAAAGATTATATTCAAACTGTAGAAAAAATAAATGTTGCATTTTATCATGTGGCCTTAAGGGCACTCACAGCTTCCTTTATATGCAAGTAGCATATATTTTAGGCATATGCAACATTTTTAAGTTGCCCAATGGCGGGTCATTTTTAATTCAGTGGTAGTGGAAATAGCGTTGCATTTAAAGGAACTAATGGACTGGTGTGGCACTTAAACAGCAATTTTTTCCCCTTTCTTACTTTATTCCCAACCAATTAAACAAATTCAGCTAAAAGTAAAAAATGATAAGCGGTGATAAAAGTGATAAATACATGCTTTATGGATGTCTTCCTTAAGAACCTTTACTGTATGCCAAAATGCATGCATAGATAATGAAAGTTTCTGAAAGTCAACTGGCTGTGAAAGAGATGTTTACCAACAAAAGCCAGTGTAATGTCTTGGAGAGAGCTTGTGTCTGGACTCACAAAATGCCTACATGCCAGTCTCCTTCTGCCAGGGAGATCTGGCTCAGTTGACAGCTCTTCTTTGACAAGATCATGTCTGCATCTCAAACATTAACAGAAGTGGACCCAAAACTCTCTACTTTAGCAGCAAATTTCTTTGGAAAGGGCTTTTTATATTTCGTATATACTCATATATCTGAAGCAGAACCTGCAGTGCTAACCTATACTGACAGAAGAGTTTTCAGAGCATTTTCAAATGAGCACAGTGTTCTTCCGGTAGCAATAAAAATGATAATGGTAGGTGTGGAGTACTCGCTCTGTTCCAGAGCAGCAACGCAGTGAAAACACTACTGTGATCCCTACTATCTTCCACAAGGTAGGGATAGAGAGTGGATGAGAACTTATAGGAAACTGTAAAAAGTCTTTATTGTAGCTTCAATTTTTTCCAATACGATATTCAAAATCACAAAGCAATATAAATTCTGGATTGCCATGGCCTCTCTATCACTGCAGTCACCGTTGTCAACACCGGTGTTACTGCCCCATCATCACTGCCCTGCTCCGTTGCTGATGTATGATCAGCTGTTCCTATCTGGCAAGGTAACAAGACAAAAAAAAGAAAGCTGTTTGTTTTATCAAACTAAGACCTCCATATTTTTAAGTAGCATATCTTATTGAAGCTTTAGTAAAATGAGCAAAAGTCAAAGAAAGAAGAGAATTCTGGTTTTTCTGGCTTAATATAGTATAGAACCAGGTTATAATCCCAATTCTATGAACCAGCAGTGAGAAACAACCTGGAAAGTCTTGGGCTGTTTTTTTTCTTTGTTTTAAAGCCTTATCTGTAAAACCAAAGGGCTGGACTGTTTGATCACTCTTTGTTTCAGCTCCAACATTTTTAAGTCTAGAAAACAATTTGTTTTATTAGAACATTTTTTTCAACACACCATAAAAAATTCCCAACAGGAAACTTCTTCCCAGGAAAGAAAAGCCAGTTAAAAAAAAAAAAAAAAAAGAAAGAAAAAGAAAAGAGCAAACAATGAGTGGGATTGTAAAACTAATATGCAAAAAGATAATTACCACTATCTGAAAATAATCACTAGGAATGACCACATCTCCATTCTTCATCCAATGTACAGTGGGCACAGGCTTTCCAGAGACTGCACATTCAAACTCTATATCCATGCTTTCATAGGCATACAGGTTGGAAGGGTGATTTAAAAACCATGGCGGAACTGCAAAGACAAAAAAAAAAAGTGAGTGAGTGGGTGGAGATGTGAGCTTGCATGTCGCTGAGGTCTTCACTGCCTTAAAAACACTGCTCTGGGATAGAAAATATATGTAATTCAGCTCATTCCCTAAACCCTTAGCTCATTATACAGGTACTAATGTAGAATAAATATTGTTTTTTCCCCCAAACACAGTTAAACAGTTGTAGTTAATGGTATTTTGCCGCAAGAAAAAAAAAGTTCTGAATCCCCACGCATTTGTATCCAATTGATCTACACACTGAAAAGTACATACATCTATGGAAACTATGCTGATAAAGAGAAGCTGAAAGGACTGAGACAACCCAGAGTATAAAGTGAGAAACCTCAGTTTCCCTGTAATTCTAGCATTTCATTATAATTTAGTCAATGTCATAAACTCATTCTCTGTTGAAAGTAGCTGTAGTGATAAGGAACTAAAAAATGACTGTGTCATTTTAACTGTGGACACATTTCTATTGTCCTAGCAACTATTGATTGTGTTGTATTACTGTTATTTTCTCAGCATAGTATGATATACTAATTTCATTTCATTTCTTTTTATTTAGATTAGAAAATATAGTTTATTTAGAAAGTAAATTGGAGAGAGAGAGAATAAGAAAGGAGAGTCACCTCCCCAAGGTAGGGGAAACATGGCCTGGCCATTAATTTAATTTCCTAACTGTCATAACACTAGTTACCCTATGATGGGAATTTGCAATTGAGAGAAAATTCCAAATATAACATATCTTTGCTAATGGATTTCTCCAGCTCAGGCTCAGTCCCTCTGAACCTTGCCTAGGAGAGAAAAAAAATTAAAAAGTAACATTTATCCTCTTCTATGGGATAATTTAATGTGATGTCAGATTTTAAAATTCATGTTTCCTGAGAAGCCAGATAGTAGCAACCATGATCTCCTTTCACACAGGAAATGAATATGTATTTTTGGTAGCCATTTTTAAAGATAGATTTTGTATTTTTGTCATTATTGTCATGTTCTATGAGTGACGAGTGTTATTTATTTATTTATTTTTTTGCGTGAGTAGCTACTGTATTTTGCTCTTTCCAACTTTCCTTTGACACCCAAGTGAATGTTCACTCTTTGGTGGTCACTGCCTTCTAGAAAAATGAGACAGCTAGTAGAGGTTTGCAGGATTTAAGTCTTGATTTTTCCTGCTGAATGATTTCTCTCTCTCTCTCTCTCTCTCTCTCTCTGTCTCTCTCTCTCTCTGTCTCTCTAATTCTATCTTATTTTCCTTACTTGCAACTAAGTATTTGGACCTCTAGTACTAAATAACTTCTAAGTTATTTAATCTTTCACAAGGCCGAATTGATTTAGACAATTTGACTGGGACACATTAATAGTCAAGGTCTAAAAACATTTTTTAAAAAGTGTCTGAGACCCACTCTAATCAGTACATGCACCCATCGTATGTACAGCTAACATTATTTATTTATTATTGATAATATTGTTAGTATAATAATTTTGTCATTCCTTCACCAACTTCGCTGGTAATGAACCAAAATAAACTAGAATCGTTTGTTCATTAAATGCCTCTGAATAGATACTTCAGTTGAATCTTCTCAATTCCGTTCTCAGTTTTAGGGGAGATTTTGGTCAAGTGTTTATTTATTAGCTAATACACAACACGTTTTGAGAGCTGACAAGGCACAATTTATCCATCTAAGCACTTTGAATTTATTATTCTCAACCATCCCCACGCTCGCTGGCAGGTTCCATTATCCCTATTTTACAAATGAAGATATTGAGAGTACAAGGTGTTTAAATAACTTTCCACAAATTGCACAGCTTGTACATTGTGGAGCCAGACAGTCTGACTTCCTGCCTACATTCTGAACAGCTTTGCTGCAATTGTCTCTTTGCCACTTAAAATTCTGGCAGAAAGATAACGCAATTATATTTCTGGGGTTTCAGAGATAATGGAGATAAGCAATTAAAGCCGTTAGCAAAAATAACACTGTTTTCTATCCCTCCTCTGCCTTTAAGTTCTTCTTTCCTGATGTCACGAAAACTACTTAAGTCTGCCTGGCCTTGGTGTTCACTTTGATCAGAATTTCTGAAATCATGATGGCTGCATCAGTGTTTTTCAAAATTTGAGTCTCATCAACGAACAGATCTTGAAATTAATTTACTGGATTAAAACCAAAATGTAAATATATATGTTTATGTATGGAGCAGAGAAAAGGAAGGGAGGAGAGCCCTACATGGAGAGTGAAGAAGAGAAAGGTGAAATTCTGAGAGCCCAGACGATGGAGCTGGAGCGAGCCTGGTTTAGAATCCCAGCCGCCCCACTCACTGCGAATGCCTCTGTTACCATTCCCAGCTAGAACCTGGAGACAAAGACAGTTAATGTTGGTACATAACAGTGCATAACTGTATGTTAAAGAAAACAATAAACGGGAAAATATATCGAGTGTATCACTTGTGGCAAACTTCACTATTGTATTGTATGTAGGTATATAGAAATACATAAGTAGGGTTGGTTCCATGGTCTTGCTATTGTGAACAAGGCTGCGATAAACATAGGTGTGCAGGTATCTTCTTTACAGAGTGATTTGAGTTCTTCAGGGTATATTCCCAGTTAGGGGGATTGTGGGGTCATATGGAAGGTGATTTTTAGAACTTTTAAGAACCAACCATGCTGTCCATCAGAAGAGGACTGGATTTTAAAAATGTGGTACATATACACAATGGAGTATTACGCAGCCATAAAAAAAGAACAAAATCATGAATTTCGCAGCAACCTGGATGGAATTAGAGTTTATAATACTGAGTGATCTCTCACAGAAACAAAGGCCTGAGTATCACATGTTCTCACTCATAAGTGGACCTTGAACATCTATTGTAATACTATAAGAAAAGGATTGACAGTGGTGGGAATCTATGGGGGGGACAGGGAGGGCAAGGGTGGTGGGATTAATCGTAGTCAATATCTGTCTGGGGACGAGTGAACACCCATTATCAACAAGGGTTCCTGAACGATGCATATTTGTATACATAACCCTTAACTGTACCCCACAATCTTAAAATAATAAATATGTTTTTAAAAAAACAAAACATGTTCTCACTCATAAGTGGACCTTGAACAACTATTGTAATACTGTAAGAAAAGGATCGACAGTGGCGGCAAACGATGGGGGGGCAGGGAGGGGAAGGGAGGTGGGATCAACAGTAGTCAATATCTGTCTGGGGATGGGGGGGCACACCTCATCAACAAGGGTACCTGCACAATGAATACTCGTATACCTAACCCTTAACTGTACCCCACAATTTTAAAATAAAAAATATGTATTAAAAAAGGAAATACCTTAGTAAATATGCAAATCATGTGGATGTGTCTGTGTGTGTGCATGTAGCGTTTAATTATTTTTTACAACTATTTTATTTCCTGATTCTTCAAGTATAATTGTTTTTTGTATTCTTAATATCAAAAACAGTGTGTGTCACATAACATAATTTCTTAAGAACAAATTATGAGTTTAAATTATTGCTATTTTCTCTTAGTCTCATGCAGATTCACTCCTCTGTTCCTGAGATAGGACTCATCTTCGTGTTTATTATCCCACAGTGGAGCTAAATAAAGCAAAGTTGATCACACAGTGAATCCTAAAATCCTTCTGTTTTATTGGTTAATAAAAAATAGTGACTTCTGATTCACTAGGTGGGAAATAATCTGGTTTAATCATGTAATTATAGTATAAGTGCCATGGATGGCTCAATAATTACTTCCAGCTTACAAATGTATATGTGAGTTCTGATCTGTACTCTGTCATTTTCTCATATTCCTTAGGCTCTCAGCAATTACGCTGGACACCTTCTCCTCCCTGGCTGTCTTTTTTTTTTTTTTGTGTTGGAGTCTCACGCGGTTGCCCAGACTGGAGTGCAGTGGCCACTCCCGGCCACCGCAGCCTCAACCTACTGGGCTCCCGCAATCCTTCCACCTCAGCCTTCCGAGTAGCTGGAACTACAGGCGCGCACCACCATGCCCGGCTAGTTTTTTGATTTATTGTAGAGATGAGGTCTCACCAAGTTGCCCAGGCGGGTCTCGAAGCCGGGGGCTCAGGTAATCCACTCGCCTCAGCCTCCCAAGGCGCGGGATTACAGGCTGAGCCACCGAGCCCGGCTCCCTGGCTGTCTTAATATCTTCATTTCTATATCATGGTCTCTAACTTTCACAGTATATCAAATAGCATCCAGGAAGAAAAAAATAGCTTTTCTCACGTAAGTGGGAAGTAGAAGCATCAAACAGCAATATCGTACTGGTCTAACACAGGTCTAAGCCTCATGTTTTCTGATGTACTCTGCCCACTGGGTCGTGCTCTCAGTCATCAGTGAGCTCTGATAAGGACAAGGACTCATGATTTCTCTCCCTGCCTCCACGACTGGGATAAGGGCCGCATCCTCAGCACGTGCCCAACAAAGATTTGCTGCCGATGAGAAGAAGAACTCAAGCCACAAAATGTTTCCACCCTTTGCTGTGGCGACATGGGTTTGGACAATGTCAAGGAAACCATATCTTTACAAAAATGAGATTGCCTTACCACGGAAAATAAAACGTCAATAAGTGATGAGAAAAAAATAAAGAGCAAAAAATGATACACTGTGGTTAATTGGAGAAAAAAACTGGATAGGAGTTACTTGGAAGACCATTAATTCTCGGAAACCTTGAAAAAGATTGGCTAGGAAGATCTGTAAACTTCCTGGAAATGGCGTTTTAGGGGTGAAATGAGATCAAAACTGAGTGGTGATAATGCAATGATGCATGGGGTTCTCCCGATGTGGGGTGATTGCTTTTTCCTAAAGATGGTTGGTCCCTGTCCCCCCGCACCCCCCAAAAAATATGATTAATTCTTAATGAATATTCTTGAAACTCATTCTTAAAGTTTTTCTGTTTGAGCAGAAGTAATTAAAATACTTACACAACATGCAAGAGGGTCTAAAAATGTCTGAATGTTTGGACTAGGTTTAGATTAGGAGTTACGTAGAAGTCCTTCAACTTTGCTTTTAAGTAATGCATAATTCAATGGCTGCCTGCTTCCTCAACTCATCATCCACCCACCCCTTACATATACTCCATGGCTCAGTTACCTAAGAGTACATGGCCTCTCTCTCACCCAAAGTCTTTGAACATTCTATTCTCTTATCCTGAAATGTCTCCCACTTTATGCTAGAATATAGACATCCTACTTATCCTTCATCGACCCACTTCTCTAAGGACTATGATTTTTTTTCTTGAAAATTTTTATTTCCTTTTGCGACCCTGGTATGTTTATTTTTACTGATGTTTGGCACTTGACTTGGTATCCTCTAGACTGTGTTTGTGCACTTGTGTACTCAGCACTAGTGCGTGACTCCCTGGGGAGATGGGAAGAGGTTATATTGTATTAGCATTAATTGAGTACATGATTTAGCATATTCTGATGATTACACTATTGTGCAAGAAAGTGGACAAATGAAGTTTACACCATTGTTTTCTTCTTATTTAATCTACTTTTTTCCTGTGATAAATAGAATATATTCATCCCATTTTAGGATTTATTCCTAGAATTTAGGATTTAGGGATAATCGCATTATGACTTTCACAGCTATGAATGCCTTTATTCTCAACACAAATTGATAAACTCATCTCCAGTTAAAGAGACATGGATAAAAGTATTTTTCATTATGACAAAGATTTCATCGCATAACTTTATTTCTCAAAATATGATCAATGAGTTTTCATTGTCCACAGAATAAGGACCAAGCTTTTAGATTTTCACTTAATAACTTACAGGCAGGTTAAAAACTTATCTACTAAAATCTTATTTCTAACTCTTCTTTCTATATAAATTATTGACTCCAACTAATCCGATCCTGCCTGTTATGAATGAAATATTTAATGGCTAAAATGGGTATTTAGATCCCTTCAAAGAACGGAATTATTTCGTGGAGGGAGGGCTCTTGTAGTAAAGCCTTGCCCTGCTAGGCAAGTGTTCTCGGAACCCATCAGCATCAGTGTGCCAGCTAGCTTTGTTAGGAGAGGCTGCATTTGACTTCAGTAAGCTTTTATTTTTATTTTTGGAGATTCTTTCAACAGGTTTGCCCACTCATGACGAGTGATTTACCAGCGCACCTGCCCATACCGCGCTGAGTGTTCAGCAGTTTTTAACCAAAAACTGGCCCAACCCCCCCCCAAGCCCCACCCTCCCTGTTTATCAGATCTCTCCCCAAGTGCCTTTTGTTGTTTCCCTGGATGAAAAAAGTCATCAGAGGGAAATATTTTGCTGATGTGGAAGAGGTGAAACAAAACAAAACAAAAAAGGGCAGAAGCACTAAAAGCCATCAAAATTGACAAGTTCAAAAACTGTTTTGAGCAGTGGAAAAGGCAATTCAATAGGTACATTGCATTAAACGGAGAGGACTCTGAAGGTGACTGAAGTCGAAACATGTAAAAATAAATACACAATTTTTTATAAGTAGATTCTGGGGTTTTTTGTCTCCCCCCTCATAATTGCTTTATTTCATAGTTAGAGAAACTGACTAAAGTATGAATATAATTTATCAATGGTCATGGATTTCTTTTTTTTTTTTTTTGAGTTGGAGTCTCACTGTCGCTCAGACTGGAGTGTAGTGGCCGCTCCCAGCGGAGCAGCCACCGCAGCCTCGACCTGCTGGGCTCCGGCGATCCTTCCGCCTCCGCCTTCCGAGTAGCTGGAACTACAGGCGCGCGCTCCCACGCCCGGCTGATTTTTTGATTTATTGTAGAGATGAGGTCTCGCTTGCCCAGATGGGTCTTGAACCCGCGGGCTCAGGCAATCCACTCACCTCAGCCTCCCAAAGCGCGGGATTACAGGCCGAGCCACCGAGCCCGGCTGGTCATGGATTTCTTAAGCATAATTCTGGTAATAGATCCCTGTCTGAAATTATATTCTTCAAATGATATAAATTATATTTATTCTCCAAGAAGCAACTCAAGTCTCTCTTTTCCATAAAGTTTGTCTTCCATGAAGCAGACTATGGTTTTTTTCTACTTTCTGCAAAGCTCTATCTCTGTGCCAATTTTTATACCACTTATGATATGCCTTCCACTATATTGTTGTTTGTCAACCAGATTGAGGTTCCTAACAATGGGGCCTGAGGTGTATGTTCTTGTTTAAGTCGTTTGCACATTCTGTAGTTGCCCTTGTCTCTCACTTACATGGAAGTAATAATTTCAGGACTTTAAACTCTGCAGTTTTCTGCCCGCCAAAGAGTTTAAAGTACTGAAATTATTAGTACTGACTAATAAAAATGAGGTACCATGGTGAATTTTTCACTTTATTAAATCACTCCATTTGAATATTATTAGTCCATTTCAGAAAATAAATCTTAAAACGCATGTATAATATTTCAATAATTTCAGACAAGATATTGATTTAAGTTATGCTTTTTTAAAATTTGGAAAGAATAAAATTCATGACCAGAAATAAATTATCCACATTTCTAACAGAACTTGGTTTCCTGGGATATTTGCAAGTACTTCTATTATATATATAGGGAAGTTTTTTTCTTTTAGAGAAGATGGAATCATGATAAAAAATTACTAATGAGCAACAGAAATAAGGAAAATGTAATTACGCCCTTAAAAGCATGTGTTATCCTTTTAGTGGTGTGTATTGTTTTTTAGTAATACCCCATGTCGCTCCCCTTCTTTAGATTTGATTTCTTGGAATTGTTTTTACTTTCATATAACTTATTTAACTACTCTTTTTCAGTAATTTAGTCACGTCATAAATGTGGGCCGATTTTGAAATACCACTGTAATGTATATAATTAACATTCCATGTCACCCGAACTTTGAGAAGACGTGATACATTTTAAAGAGTTTCGGTTCCTTGAAATGACAAAGTATGTACATTCAACACTCTGGAGGTGGTTGAAATGAACAGTTGGCAGAAAGGATCACTCTGGTGAATGATAACACGAATTGAGGACTAAGATAGGTGAGTAGGTTTTATCGGGGGAAAACAAGAGTGGGCATGATTCTTGAGTGGCTGTGACTCCACCCTACGAGCAGCAGAAAGACAGCTAGTCTCCCTGGAGTTGTGCACCTTTTGGCTTCATTTGCTCATTTGTTGTTGAAATAGTGGACGTATTCATTGGCAAAGACATCATTAGTCTTCTTTGGAATAGTAGAGTTAGTGATGTATATACGTTTTCTCAAATGCAAGTAAAAACATCATACTGAACATTACATGAGACGAGGGGAGGTGACTTAACAGCAGTTCACTCTATTGTGACGTCAATCAGGATGGGAACCCATGAATCTGCTAATTCTCAAAGAAAAAATTGCCTTGTCTATCTTTGTGGCCCCAAGGCCAAGCATGAGATAGGTACTCAACCAATATTTGTAGATGAACAAGCCTAAGAGTGGTTGGGTTCTCACAGGTCTACCTCCCTTGGCATTCAGTCATCTTCTGACTGCAGCTGAGGAACAGCTTTGGTGAACAGAGCTGGAGGAGAAACAGCATTTAAGAAATAAGAATATGCTTTTCTTCTAAAGCTAATACCAACTGCATCAATAGAACGTTAGAAATATCGAATCGGAAGCTATTCTGCTATTCATTGGCAAAGACATCGTTTTAATCATCTTAGGAAAATAAACATTTAAACTTTTTGACTTTTATTTCCCATACACTATTAGTAATTAATTGGGAGCATAATTTGCTGAGAAAACTCCTTCTCCTATCTAAACATTCTTCTCCATATGTTGTAGTGATGAAGGATATCTAATCCTCAGTCTTTAATTTAGAGTCCTTCATGTATGCGTGGAAACTATTTTAGATCTCTTTGTATAATTTTCTTTCTATCCAACAAACCTAGAGTGGTTTGCCACAATTCCATATCTGAAACATTACCTTATAAAAACAAAATGAAACAAAATTAAATAAAATTGAATATGAAAATACTCTGGAAGCATTGGATAACTGGCCGGAAACTTCAGCACAAAGCACAGCTTTAAAAATGCGAAATGATGACTCTTGAGAGGACAGCAGCCAAATTTCCAAGAATCATCAGGTTCGAGAAATAATGCTTAATCACTTTCCAAATCACAGCTGCAGGAACCTAAGATTTCAATAAAACTCTCATGGTAACCACATTTATTGTATCTTGAGATTGTATTTTGAAACAAAAAATTAACAGTGCCCCACAGTGCCACCAAAATATATCGTTTTTGGGGAGGGTACCTAAGATATTTACAAACAAAGTGCAGACTCTATGTGTGTGCATCTCAAAGGGGCCGAATCAAATATAACCAGCTGCCAACTTTCTGCTCTGACATACGTACTTGAATTCGTGGGTATGTGTATATAATAAATGAAATGAAAAAACCACTCTATACAATCAAGCCACTTATTAGCAGAGAGTACAACAGCAAAAAAATTGTACAATTTATACATACTAAGTTATTTTCTTTCTCTAGAAATAATTCAGAACAAAACCTAATCATTATAAGACTTAATGTGGGATCTCTCAAATTAAAATAGGTGAAAAAAAAAAATCTCAGTGTGTAATGAGGCCAAAACAAGGTACCCTTGTCATCAGGCTATAATAGATTAATAAGTGTAAATGGTAGAATAAAGCATGCTCGAATTGTGTGCTTGGGTCTTTGTATGTTTATCAGACCTTTAAATTGAACAAGACGAGCTGAAGAAATGTCTTAAGCAGGGCAAGATAATTGGGAATTCGGCTTTCCTTTTGCCATGTTTGTTACCCAGCTGACACAATGCACAAAGTGCTGAGCAATGCTACAGAGACACATTTATATCAACCTCGAAGACCTGGGGAAATTAAATCCAACAATTTTATTTTAATGAGCTGTATCTTTTAAATTTTTTTCCTGTTTTCATACAGTATTGGAAACAAAATGCGGCACATTCACATTTTCCCGAGGAACTGTAAAGATGACCTCTACAGGGATAAACGTTCTAAAGCCTGAAGCTCAATCAACGGATGTTGAAAACTCAGAGGGAGTCAAGGCGTGATCTGAATGGTCCAGAACATGTACTGTAATTTAATAGAAGAGATGGCCGTCTTAATATTTAATGATTTAAAAGAACTTCCCAGTCCACGCGAAGAGTACCGTCCAAGAATAAAAGCAAATTTCTGAACGCATTTTATGCTACATATCTGTCTACTTTGCGATCCGCAGGTGTCTGTGCCGAATACTGTCTCTCAGTAAGTCCTTCAATGTTTCCAAATAACAAGTGGACTTGGTAAGAATCGAGCCTTCAACTGCCGTTACCTATTTTATGAGAACATTGTGCTGCTGCTTCTTTCTAGATTTCATTCTCCGCACTATAGCAGCTTCTGTCTCATGTTTTCTGTCATTGTCTACTCTCTGCCTCGTTTCTTTCCTTTCTGGGTCGGATTCACCTTGTTTGGCAGCAAGTGCTCGAATCTTGACTCTGTGTAGTTTGGATATAAACTGATCGTTGGCTGTAACTATGTGACCATTTTCTATTTCCTTTGACTTGGTTTCTTTTGTGAGAAACTGCACTGTTGGTTTACCATGGCCAAGGGACTGTAGGGCTTTATCAAGCTCTCTTTCAGGAATATCTGCGTCTTGTTGCATTTCCTCAAATGTACATTTTTCTCTATTATTGCAGAGCATTAATATGGTCATCTGGAGAGTGGAGACTTGCAATATGTGCTTACGCGTATTGGAGCCAGTTACTTTGCAGCTCCAAGACCAGCTTCGGATCCATCTGCCTTTTTTTTTTTTTTGAGTTGGAGTCCCACTCGATTGCCCAGACTGGAGGGCAGCGGCCGCTCCCGGCCACCGCAGCCTCGACCTGCTGGGCTCCGGCGATCCTTCCGCCTCAGCCTTCCGAGTAGCCGGGATTACAGGTGCGCGCTACCACACCCAGCTAGTTTTTTTATTTATTGTAGAGATGAGGTTTCGCCTGCCCAGGCGGGTCTCGAACCCGCGGGCTCAGGCAATCCACTTACCTCGGCCTCCCAAGGCACGGGATTACGGGCTGAGCCACCGAACCCGGCCCATCTTCTTTTTTAACTGGCATTGAGATCTCCAGAACCCATACGATGCTGGAGCGTGAGCTGTCAATCGCTGTATTTGGCTGAGTAGAACCTTCTGAATATCTCAAAAGCATGTCTTGGTGCTGGTGGGATGCTGCACTTTGGTGTGGCTGACTGAGTGAGCCAATATCCTGTCACGAGCACCCAGGCTGGGAGATCAGCACGACCTAAAGATACCCCAGTTGCCTGGAGATGTTGCCTAAATTCATCCACAGTTGTGTTTGAGATGCTCGTATTCCTAAACATTCCTTCCAGTTGTGATGGGAATTTTTAACCGCACTTTGGATAATGACGGTAAATTACAGCAGAAAATTTATTTTTCAAGTTTCTTATTAGTAGTCAATATTCCATGAGGAAATTTTTCAGCAGAAACATTTTACGGAGGTGATAAATTCTAACAAATAACTGAATTTCTCTCTCCTGATGCCTGCCTAATGACATAAGAAGTCAGTCCCAGGATACACACACACATCCAAACCAATGATTGAAAAGAAAGCATAGTCAATTAAAAAAAAAAAAGAAAGAAAACAGGGGTTTCTGAATTCGAGCAGAAGGCAGAGGAGGATCTAATTCCTAATCTTCTTTTAAATACCATAAACTTCCTTGGAATTTGGGGAAGGCCTAAGAATTCTCACTCACACTTACAAACACTTACCAATACAAAAACTATAAACAGCTTCATGTTTTGTTTAGTTTTGTTTCTGACTGAGAAAAAGTTGCCATGACCGTTAAGGGGATACACAGGAGATGGAGCTGACTTTGACAAAGGTGAAAACTCTTGCGTTGCAAATGAATTAAAGAACTGATTGGAAACTGGAGTAAAACCCTTTCTCTCATGGACAGGAATAGAAGACAGAGCTGGATATTCTAAAAGAGGTTGCAGGCTGCTTCAACTGAACGCAACCTCCTTCCATCCCCGCTGGTTATCAAAATACGTACAGAACCAGAAACATCCAATTCTTCAAACTAGAGTCCAGTGGTTCTCAAGAAGGGTGGTAAGTCAGTCTAGAGGCAACCTCTCCTGTCGTAGAGAAGCAAATGGAATGTCTGGCCAGAGCTACTCACACATGATTAGGATAAAAGATACAGGAAGGATGAAAACAAACTGCCAACCATAAGGAAAGAGAGTGAGAGAAAGAGAGCTGTGAGGAAGGAAGGAGACAACTTAACCCTGTAGAAAATGCGAGGGCAGAGCTTGAAGCAATGTTCCAAGTTGCATCACACAATGTATTCACTTAATATGAAAATCAATTTGAGGGGAAGAAAATAGAGAAAAGATGCCAGCAGAGCCGGACAGACTGTGTGAGTCCCCGTGTGTGTGAGTAAGTGGACACATTTTCATGCGTGTCTGTTTGTAAATGGGTGTGTGAGCAGCTGATCGAGTGAGGGCTCGGGAGCATAGGACCAGGGCTCTCCTGGTGAAGCGGGTGGTGCCAGCAGCTGCTCTTCTCGGACCCCAGCATCTCCCAGGATGCAGAAGCTGAGCACCACTTTCTAAAATCGAGCCACCTTTTCCTGGGAGAAGCTGCTGGGAGTGACAGCCATTGCCAGATTGCTCAACCACCCCGGCACCAGGTTGGACACTGGCAGTCAGTGAGGGCTGTAGAGAGAATGCAGCAAGGGAACCAGAAGCAAAGTCCCACTGCAGGAGACAAAACAGGCACCCAACCATCATCTTGAAAACTGGGCAGGGAGGTGCTCTGGCTCGCTCACTGTGGAGCAACAGACCCGCTCTCTGTGACCAGTGGGTTCACTACTCAGGGGTTGATTGTGACCCAGAGGGAATGTCCTAGAAGCACAAACTTTGGAGGGAAAGGGTGAGTGCCAGTCTCAGGTGCCACAGACCCTACCATGATCCAGTCGTGGGACAAAGGGTGTGGCCAGAAAAGGACAAAGAAGACCCCCCTCAAGATCTCAGCATTGAGTTCTGGGCTGACCCAACCCCCTCCTCCCCGGGAATTCTCTGAACATCAGACCCACATGGCTGGGGCATGCAGACGCAGGTGGAACTTGGATGTCAGTCACATCAGGAGAACTCTACTCTGGGAAAAGCCTGGCTGAGTTGCCTGCTGTCAGCACCCGGGAAGGAGAAAATCCCACCCCTCCCCACCAGAAGGAATCCCCCTGATCTTATGAGAGTGGGAGGGGGGACTGTCACCACACTCCCACCACCCTCTCACCCCACCCCCGGGCTGTGCACTAGGAGGGCCCCACAGGAGACAGCGAGCGAGCTTTCCTGTAAGCAGCTGAGAAGAATAATTACAGAACCTGCCACAAGAGGGTGGTTAGTACCCTGAAATTATTTTTAAATATTTTTCTTTCTTGTTCTTTTGTTTTGGTTTAGTGTGTGTGTGTGTGTGTGTGTGTGTGTGTGTGTGTGTGTGAATCTGTATATAAGGGTTCAATTTGCACTCCCATCCCCTTTATCTGTTTGTTTTGTTTTGTTTGGGCTTAATGTGTATGAATGTGTGTGAGGGTTCAATCTGCATACCTCTCTCTTTTTTTTTTAACTTTCTTCCTCTTTTCTATTTTGTTGTGAGTGTTTGATTATTCTGTTTTTTTTTTTTTCTTTTATTGTGTGTTTTCTTTTCTGTTGGTGTGGGTTTTGTTTGTTTTTTGTTTTGTTTCCTGTGGTTTATTTTATTTTTATTATTTCTGTCATTCTATTTCATTCTACTTTTCTCTGTTCTCCTCATTACTGTTACTTTATCTTGGACTCAGAAGGTACACATGTATATCCTATGCATCATCTTATAGAGAGGTGGTGGGGAGCTGGTCAGAGGAGGCCCGTCCACCAGTCAGTGAACATGGTAACTTGCAAGTAGTTTCTGAATCTTAGCTCCTCTCCTTCCACCTTTTTGACTCTCAAAACCATAAGAAACAACAAAGTTTACCACCCCCACTGCTGTCAAAAAACAGAACAAATGTAGAGGCTCTGATCAGGGCAGAATAGAGGGCTGAGCAAATAAGAGAAGTGAAAGCCCAATCCACTATTACAAAATAATAAATTAAAGAGGAAAGAAAGAGATCTGTCACAAATGAGGAAAAATCAATGGAAGAACACAGGTAATTCCCAGTTTCCCAAAGAGGCAAGACTCAAAAACTCTAATCTCAGCGCTCAAACAATGGAAACCACCGACACTGACAATTGGCCCTAAAATACAACAGGGATTAAAGAATGAGTGGAAATATTGAATATGACTCAAAAAAGACAAGATGCAACACTTAAATAACATGTAACAGAGATTTTGGGAATAAATAACAAGCGGACAAGCATGGTAAGTAGACTCAACTAAGCAGAAGACAGAATCTCAGAGCTTGAAGGCCAAAACATGGAATTAAACTGATCTGTTAAAAACACAGAAAGCAAACTCAAAAATAAAGAAGGAACCAAGCCTCCAAGAGATGTACCATTATATCAAGAAGCCGAACTTATGCCTCATCAGTATCCCAGAAGAAGAAAGGGAAACAGATCACCTGAGAACAAGTATTCCAGGAGATTATTCAAGAAAACTTTTCCCATCTCACCAATGCAACCATCTAAACACAAGAGATTGTGAGAACCACCACAAGACATAAAAGAGAAGATTAGTTCGCCTATACAAAGTAGATATAAATAAAAAAATCCTAAAGGCGGCAAGAAAGAAAAGTCAGACTACATACCTGGGAAGACCAATCAGAATAGCAGCAGACTTCTCAGCAGTAACACTACAAATTAGGAGGGACTGGAGTTTAATTTTCAAAGTTATCAAAAACAAGCAATTTCAACCAAGAATTGCCTATCCAGTCAACCTCAGCCTCCTCAGCAATGGAGAATTAAAATCCTTTCCAGACATTCAATTCCTAAAAGATTATATTGCTTCCAGACCAGCTCTACAGAAAATGCTTGAAAAGATATCAAGCACAGATGAAGAAGAGAAGAAAAAAAAGCAACCATGCAATTCCCAAAAATGCAGGAAAACATATAATCAGTACAACACACATTGTAACTGCAAAATTGAAAACACACACATGTTAACCCAAAAGCTCAAAGAAAACAAAACAGCTTTATAAGAGCCTCATGACAAAAATAAACCCTCACATTTCAATAACTATCCTGAACATCAATGGATTAAATGCATCACTGAAGAAATACAGACCCTAAATAGAGCAATAACAACCCAGGAAATTGACTTCTTCGTAAGAAAACTATCTACAATTTAAAAAAGCCCTGGACCAGATAGGTTTTCAGTGGAATTCTACAAAACATACAAGGAAGAACTGATACCAATCCTATTGAAAGTGTTCTAGACAATTGAGAAAGATGGAACTCTCCCCAAATTATTTTATGAAGCTAACATTACACTAATACCCAAACCAGTCAAAAACCAAACAAAGGACAATATCCCTGATGAACATAGATGCAGAAAATCTCAACATGATTCTAGTAAATCAAATCCAGCAATGCATCTAAAATATTATCCACCATGAACATGTAAGCTTCATCCCTGGGATGCAGGGCTGGTTTAACGTCCATAAACCACAAATGTAAGTAAATACATCAACAGATACCAAACCAAGAAATACATGATTATATCATTAGACACAGAAAAAGTTTCTGACAAAATCCAGCATCCATTCTTGATAAAAACCCTTGAACACTTAAGCACAGAGGGAACATTCCTCAAAATAAAAAGTCATCTACAATAAACCCACACTCAACATATTACTAAGTGGACAGAAACTGGAAACATTTCCCTTGAAAACTGAAACAAGACAAGGCTACCCACTCTCATCCCTCCTCTTCAACATAGTGCTGTAATCCTAGCTAGGACAATCAGACAAGAGAAGGACATCAGAGGTCCCAAATAGGAATAGAGGAAGTTAAGCTATCCCTCTTTGTGGACAATATGATCCTATACTTTGAAAATCAAGAAAATATGTCAAAAACCTGCATGCACTGATAAAGGACTTTGGCAAAGTCTCAGGGAATAAAATCAATGTGCATACATTTTTATACACCAACAACAAACAGACAGAAAACTGAATAAAAAGCACAATCTGATTCACAATAGCCACAAAAAAATGAAATACCTTGACATCTTCCTAACCAGAGAAGTAAAAGACCTTTACAATGAGAACTACAATACACTGCTGAAAGAAATCAATGAAAACACAAACAAATGGGAAAATATCCCATGCTCATGGAATGGAAGAATCAACATTGCTACAATGTCCAACCTACCCAAGGCAATCTACAGATTCAGTGCAATACCTATTAAATTATCATCATCATTCTTCTCAGACATAGAAACAACACTACAGAAATTCAAATGGAAACAAAAATGACCACGAATAGCCAAAATAATCCTCAACAAAAGAAACAAAGCAGGAGGTATCACACTTTCAGCCTTTAAAACTAAATTTAAGGCTACAATGACCAAAACAGCCTGGTATTGGTACAACAACAGGCATATAGACTAATGGAACAGAATAGAGATTCTGGAAGTATCACCTCAATTTCTCAACCAACTCACCCCATGTGTTTATTGCAGCAGTATTCACGAGAGTAAAAACATGGAACCAACCGTGCTGCCCAACAAAAGTGGGCTGGACAAAAAAAAATGTGGGACATATACATTATGGAATACTATGCAGTCATATAGAAGGACAAAATTATGGGCTTTGCAACTACTTGAATGGATTTGTATTCTATCATACTCAGTGATCTAACACAGAAACAGAACTGAGTACCAAGACCTGAGTACCACATGTTCTCACTCATAAGTGGACCCTGAACACCCATCATAATACTACAAGAAAGGGATTGGCAGTAGCAGAATACTGTCAGGGGAGGGAGGGCACAAAACACAAATAAGTGTCCCTAACCCAGGCAAAGAGAGGTCCAACGGGGAGCCCCAAACTTCACCTGTATCTAAACCACTCAGTTATGCAATACTGACTTGTACCCCACAACTTTAAAATAAAATAAAATTTACCAAAAAAAATATAAAAATATGAAAATTAGGACAGAAAAAATGAAAATAAATCAATCAATAAAGCTAGAAGTCAAAAACGAGGTGAAGAAACAACAGAATGAAATAAAAAGGGAGTTAGTAGAATGACAAAAACAAATTAAGAACCAAAGCAACATCTTTAGATAACCAATAGATAAAAAAGGAAGCAAAAGTATCATAACAGACCCACTGAAAATCGAATTATCAAAATATATGAGACTTGAGATATCATAGTGAATGTAACTAACAGAGAGGAAGAAACCGAAGCAATTTGGGCCAAGTTTGCAAAAAACAATTACAAAAAGAGATGACACAATATTAAAACAACCGGTGTTCCTGATGCCACAATCTCATGAATTGGACAGAGACACACCCAAAGGTAAAATAATAGGGAACCAGTCCTTGAAAAATAAATCTAAATTTCAGATGAAAAGGTTATCTGGAAAACCGAATACTTAATTTTTCAATGATAAATATATCTTATCTAAGCTATTGAATCTGAAGTGTAAAAAAATTATTTGCTCATTCAGACAGAAAAATCAAAGTCAAAATATATTTGCAAGAGCTGAAGGGGAATCAGATTCCTATATGGTAATATCCAATATCACAAGACAATTTTTAAATGTTACCCAGGAATATTATACATAATTTTTTATATACAAAGCCACATTCTCAAATGTGAAAGTGCTAAAAAAAAATCTAGCACATTCTATAAAGTGCTGTAAGTCTAACATCAAAATCTAGGCAATTAAGAGTGCTATCAAGCTAAAAAGTTAGGCCTTGGGTTCAAGGACTGGTGGTGGGTATTGAATAGGGTTCGGGATAAAAGAAAACATGATCATTACTGAAGAGAATACTATTGTTATAAATCTGAACAGAGCAAAACAATCACTTATCAGAAGGTGGGGAAATGAGAGGGTGAATGAGGAGAGTGCCTGCCATGAGAGATGTTCTCATCTTTTATGACAAGGACTTCAGCAATCATGCCTTTAGATAGAAACATGAACTTTAAACGGCATGTATAGCACATCACGATAATATGAATATGTTTCCACCCATCCATCTGTTTATGTACATAGAAGTATGTACTGAATTTCGAGATTTGGGAAGCATTTTAGTTCACATGGGTTATTTTCACAAAAATAATACAGTGTTTTTTTCTGAAAGTGTTATTTTAGTTTATTAGTATATGCCAAGTTGTGACAGTGGTTATACAGGTATGGGTATATCTCTTTCAGTTCTAATTTTCCAGTGATTAAATAATATGTTGAATAAAAATCTACCTGCAGGAAGAGCTTGCCACGATAGCTTTAAGTAGGAGTTTAAATTCAATGGGCATTGTAAGAGTTTGTGTAAATAGCACATGAGCCATAAATAGCTAGTGAACCCTTTTACCTGCCTTTCCTTTCTCTTTGATCATACTTTTCCGCTGGGGTTTGAAAAAAACTTCTGAGTAGCTCTTGTTGCTGGTGACAGACACACGAACCCTTGAGGAAAATCGTGTGGAGAAAAGAGCAATCAAAGGTGTTTCTACCTCCTGTTTGGTGAAGGGAGAATAGACACGAGAGGCCTGGAAAACGACTCCCTGTGAAAAGAGGGCGAACCAGGAAACGTGAGTCCTAGATCTGGCTGTGTTGCGGTGAAGCAGATGATGAACACAGAGCCTATGACTCAACTCTTTGGACTGCTGTTTCCTATTTTGACATTCTAGAAGGCTGGATGAGAATCCATGTTTGCAAACTCAGAATACTCGTGTGTCATTGAAACAAGACGAGGTGCTGGAATTTTTGACTTCAGTTTCCTTGTAAATTTAGAAGATTGAATTGGAATCTGTGTTACCAAATTCTTTGGGATCCCTGAAAGTGTGGTTCTGACGCACTCTCTCACAATTCTTTAACACCTTCTAGCAAAATAGTTTTATATTGATCTACTCTATATACTGATAGTCCACATTAACTTAAAGCTGCCTCAGAACATTGTCTGCTGCTAAAACAAAGAAAATTATCCTTAAGTTTCTTTTCCAGCATTAAAATACTTAAGGTCTAGCATGCAAGTATACATGGGTGGCCCAACGCTGTCCAGCCTGAACAGCTTATACAGAGTTGATTTTGAAAAGATTGCCGCTAAAACAATAAAAGCAGCATTAACGCATGGCTTAAGACAATAAATTCCAACCTTGGTGTCTCATAAAAATCACAGAAAGTGACTCAAGGGCAGGTCAAGGGGAATTAGTTCAACACCTTGTTGTGAAACGACTCTATTCCTTTCAAACCAACACTTACATAGGACTTGTTTTTAAAACTACTTGGTGTTCCTTGTAGACCCTAGATGTTAGGCCTTTGTCAGATAAACAGTTGGCAAATATTTTTTCCCATTCTGTGGGCTGTCTCCCTGCTCTCTTGATGGTTTCTTTTGCTTTGCAGAAGCTCGTTAATTTGATGAGGTCTCACTTGTCTGTCTTATTTCTTAAGGTATTGGTCTTAAGGGTTCTGAATGGGAATTGGTTGCCAGTTCCAATTTTCTTAAGGGTGTCTCCTGCGTTTTCTAAGATTCTTATAGTCTGAGATTTTACATTCAGGTCTTCGATCCATTTAGAGTTAATTTTTGTGTATGGTGATAGGTAGGGTTCCTGTTTCAATCTTCTGCATGTGGTCAGCCAGTTTTCCCAGCACCATTTACTGAATAGGTTCTCCTCTCCCCAGTGGTTGTTGTTGGAGGCTTTGTCAAAGATGAGTTGGTTGAGGAATTGAGACTTTGCTTCAGAATCTCTATCCTGTTCCATTGGTCCATGCGCCTGTCCTTGTACCAATACCAGGCTGTTTTCATTACTGTAGACTTATAGTAAAGATTGAAGTCTGGGAGTGTGATGCCTCCTGCTTTGTTTCTTTTGCTAAGGATTGTTTTGGCTATTCGTGGTCATTTATGTTTCCATATGAATTTCTGTATTGTCTTTTCCAGGCCTGAGAAGAATGATGTGGGTATCTTAATGGGTATTGCGTTGAATCTGTAGATTGCCTTTGGTAGGATGGACATCTTAACAATGTTGATTCTTCCTATCCATGAGTATGGAATATTTTTCCATTTGTTTGTTTCTTTAAGTAGTGTTTTGTAATTCTCATTGTAAAGGTCTTTCATTTCTCTGGTTCGGAAGATGCCGAGGTATTTCATTTTTTTGGTGGCTATTGTGAATGGGATTGTGCTTTTTATCTAGCCCTGAAATGTACCCCACATCTGTATAATAAAATTTTTTAAATGAAAAAATAAAATAAAATTACTTGGTGAAAGAGTATTTCCAGTACTGATTATGTTAAAATTTTGAGACTCTATCTGCGTTTTTATTTTGGCCTCAGGAAACCAGCAGATAA